>CM052209.1:8387936-8620387 GCA_028454225.1 Lasioglossum leucozonium | reverse complement strand
TAAGGTAGGGCGCTTCTATGCCACGCAACACGTCGGCAGACGTGACATATGACTTCCAAATCATATAAACATCCGTAGTAAAAATGAAGTATACGGAATATTCAGTTCTTACTAATACGCCTAAATTCGCGAATTATCGGTAACAGTGAGCGCGACACCGAAATGGTACGGGGGCTCTTATAGCCCCCGAAGCGTGGACAGAAAAGTCCATAAGCTGCAATGTCTGTACTGATCCTAAGTCTGTGTCCTAAGCAATCCTAAATCTGTGTCGGTGTCGTCGTATATTTATCCTACAGATACGTGGCGCCATCAATGGCCAAATCTGCAAGCTAGTAGATAGACCACACGAGCCATCGAAGAAGACCAGTTACCATATGGGGTAAAGAGGGAGTCTAGGGAACGGAGGAGGTTCTGGAAAGGTTTTCAGGGCGGAGGGGATGGTGACGATCTACTGGTCTCCCTCTCAGAGAGACCCCTTCGGAGAGAGGTTCGTCGTCCACTGTTATCGATCGCTATGGCGCCTCCAAAAATGTTTTTGATAATCTAAAAGAGTATCGCAACGAAACCAATTAATTTTTTCATGTGCCTGTGGTCCGTGAGAAGGCTTAAAATAAATGTTGCAGATTTTTAGCCCGCAAAGTCCGAAAATCAATCATTTATAAAGAAACAACTATTGTATGCGTACAATAGAAAATGTTTACCGTATCTGATAATATTATAACGTTACAATTACGATTATTTAAAAAATGCGGTTCGGCTGTCGCGGAAAATGTTTAGGAAAGTCGCTCTCCTGCATTCCCAATTAATCGACGAAATTTTTATGCGCGTATCATACGCTGCGAGTGGTAAATTTAAAGGGCGTTGAACGTTCTCGCGCACGGTCCGATAAAATCGCGATCCCTCCACGGAATTGGACGGACGGTTTTTAAAAGATTACCGGGGCCATTTGAAAGCGCCACGGTGGTTCACGGAAACACGCGCCCGCAACACCTGTTTTAAATGGGACGCGCTTTCGCGTCGATTTACTTCTTTTTCTCGAGGCAAGCAAATAAATAGCACGGCTTCGCCCTGTCTCCGCCGGTGCGATTCGCAGCTCCCGAATAAAAAGCCCTTTGAAACGGAGGCGCGCGAGGCTGCGTGTCATTCAGAAAAGTGGCTTAATACACGGCGTTCAGCGGGCACCGATTCAAAAGGGCCTACGCCGTCGGTCGTGTTCCCCCGTCTTTTTGGTCCTGGCCGTGCGCGTTCCCTTTATTTTTAGGAAGTCGAGTTGATTGCACAGACATTATGGGACAACAGCTTTTTACCGGACTTCTTTCTTCCTGGCGTGTACCGAAGTATTAGGAAGAATGGTGGGCACGAGGCCGAGAGGTCCTCCACGGAGGAAGGTGAGCATCGGCCCGGGAGAGGGGCAGACGCTTCGCTATGCTACGCTTACACGCAGAGACGTATCGTTCGCTCGGAACGCCCCGTGGCGAAAACCCGCGCCATTCGTACGGTATCTCGATCGATGAAAACGATCCGTGTCTCCGCGCATAGACGAACAGAAAGTTCCATAGAAACACCTTTATTTCTCGCATCGTTACATCGACGCATAGTCGAACGGCGTAACTCTTTCGATTCCGTAACAGCTAGCTTCTAGACAATTGGTCGAACGTCTCCAATTTCAAGTTCATTTCGCGCAGCGTCACTGCTTAGCCCTCAAATCGTTTTACAATTAACAAACTAATTGCTTTGCGAAGAACACCGTCCGACGCTAAAGTTCGGCTCACAAGCATGACACCGGCGTACAATGACTCACGAAACGGAGAACCGGAGGCGGGGTGGTTCTCCCGATTCCGAAAAAAGAAACAGAAAAAAAAACGAGTTCGCAGACACGGGTACTTTTCGGGCGCCGGAAGGGTTAAAGAGTCGCGACTCGTGCGCTCGTTTCTCGCTTCACATTGTGTTTAAAAGCGTTCACCGAGATCGCCACGCTTCCCGTAAAAAGATCCTTGAGGATGTTCGCGCGGTCCCACGGGACGGTGGGGTTTTCGGTGGGACGAGGGTCGGGGGTAGAGAGGCGGTCAATCTACGAGGTAGTTAGGGATAATCGCGGAACAACTCGAGCAGAGTGGAGATCGCGTTGAAAATGTTTTCGGTGGTTGCGTGACGGGGCGCAATTTTGGTGGTCCGCGGCCGAAGATTCAGCGGTTTCGGGGTTCTCTCCGTTCACGATGGAAAGAAGGGGGCCCGGGGCCTGGTCGAACGGTCGAGGTACGTCACTGTCCCCGCTATCACGATTAACAGAGTGAACAGCACGAGACAAGCGTCCGCGGGAGGGAGACGGAGCGCGTGGCGAAGGAAAGGTAAAGGAAAGGAAGGCGCGCAAGGTAAAGGCATATCTTGGATCCTTCGGTTGACTCGGTTCAGTCTGATCCGAGCCAAGCCACTGCCCTGATCCGGTGCTACGGTGCCTCGCTCTCTCCTTGTTCGTTCGCCGGCTACGCTCTCTGGGTCCTCTCTTCGCCCGCTGTTCGCTCCGCTCCGTTCCGTTCCGTTCAGCTACGCTCCGCTCTGCTCCTCCTGACACGTTCCGCTCTCCTCCGGTCTCTCTAATCCAGCGGTGTCATCGATCGCCGATCCCGACTTCCTTCCTCCTTGTGTTGCTGGCTCTGCCTGCGCGGTCAGTTCAAGTCGCGGCGAGCCGAAGCGAGGCGAGGCGAGGCGGAGCGACGCGAGCCTCCGTTCGTTCGTTCGTTCCTGTCGCGTTCGCCCGCCAGACCAAAATCACCACCTGACATGTCACAGTGCACGCATCGCCGTCCTGCAAGCCGCTGCTCCCGTCGACGTTCCTTCTTCCGCGTCCAGTGAACGAACGGGGACACACTCCGGGACTCTCGGGGATACACGTCGTCGCGTATACGCGCTCTCTTCTGCTACTCTTCCTTCTCCTTTCTCCTCCTCTACTTCTTCCTCCTCTTCTTCCTCCTCCTCCTGCTGCTGCTGCTGCTGCTGCTGCTCCTCCTCTCTGTTTTCTTCTCGCCAGTGTGCACACACCGGGGTTGCATTCCGCTCGACCCGTAATTCTCGTCGTGCGCGCGTTCGTCGAAACCTCGGGATTTCTGTGGACCCGCCGGCCGGTACCGGAAGTGTGATGACCCTTCCAGTGAGACGTGCTTTACCGATCGACACGCCGACACCGGCCCTTCGATCCTGGATCTGAACATCGCCGACGAGGTTCGTACACGCTTATTATATGGACACACGTACACCGTCTTTCATCTTTTTTCCGAGAGTTTATCTCGAGACCGTCGACGATCGTCTTACGGAAACAAACGACGCAGAAATCTATTACGATTCCCCACGGACAAAGCGACTTCTTATCTCCATGCGAGTTTTTCATTACGATAGTTTCGGACAGCTGTTGTCGGTTCGCCGTTCAAAGTCCCCGTCAAGGTTTTCCGGTCCCGGCTTCTTTCATTATACTATTTTGTTACGCGGCGCAGCAGCGACGGATTTGTTTTATTCATGAACGCGCGTTACCTATCCCGCGTTTCGTGCCGCGTTACGGCGTGTCCCTTTGTTTCCCCGCGGAACGGGAAAAATTTATCGTCGGTATATAATTCGACGCCTCCTCCGGCTCGCCGATCGTCGAATGCTTGAAACGTGGGATGAGAGAGAGAAAGAGAGAGCGCGCACGGTATTGTGTTCCGAGAGAGACTCGTCCCCGTCGACGTCGTGTTTTCCTCCGATGCGCGATAGGTACGGTGCTTCTGAAAACGTCCCGCGTGGATAAATGAAACATTTTTTCCCCCCCGTTTCTTTACGGGTAGACAATGGACTATTAGCTGTAAGCACCAATTACGGAGCTGTACGCCGCCGCTCGCTTCTTTCCGCGGATAACTGGTGCTGCACGCGAATAAAACGACCGCGGACGAATGTCGCGCGATACGATGCATACGCGACTGCATTTTTCTGTCGTGGTTCGCACGCGGATTGACGCGGAGGGAGAGAGTGCGACGACGCGGATCCGCGCGATTCCAAACCGGAAAGGGGAACAAAATGAAAGAAAACCGCGGGATCCTCGGCGATTCGTTCGTTGAAATACGAGCCGCCCGAGATCGGTTAATTAAACAACGCCTCCGGAATACGTACATATACATACTGTATATGCTCTCGGAGCAGCTGCGAGAGTTCGGGGTTTCTGCGCTCGGACGCTTATCTTCGGGCGCGACGGCTCGGCAAAAATTTCTCCGGTTTTCCGCAGCGGTGGCTATCGCTGCTCGGGAATCTCCGTTAAAAAAGCTGGAAGGTGAAACGTGCGTGAACGGGCGCAATCGGAGCGTTGTCGTCCCGATATTTGCATTTTCGCGATGCGCCGATTTCGATAAGAATTAAGGGGACCCGACTCGAAACAGTTTCATAGCGCGCGTCGTGGCATTGGTGGTTGGAGAAAAAAGCAATCGGGAAGAATTAACTCGTAGACAACGCACGAGGAGGCTGTTGGGCTTCCACTCGATTCGAAATCTTTTGTTGGAATGGCTCGCGGCGTGGCGTGGAACGCGGCGCGTTGCGGCGCGGCGGCCTTCAGCCCCGGAGTCACAGTCATGGTCGAATAGCGAAACGGTCGCGTTAATTGATAGAGGCACGGCCCTCTGCAATTAATTCCGCGACACGGGTTAACCATGGCAATTCGGTAAGCTCCGTCGATTTCTATTATCCCGGGACAGATTCAGGGGATTCTGTATTCGAAACCTGTTCCCCCGGCCGATGCATCCAGCCGAGAACCGTGCGTCGTGCGCCGTGTGCCGTCTGCTCTCGCGGCCTCTTCGAGTTCAATGGCACTCTCTCGTCAGTTCGGCACATTGAACAGACATTTTTAAAAGCGACACGAGGACAAAAGGTGTACTTGGACATCATGACCTTCTACCGGCTACTTGTGACGGGTGTCTATCCCTTGAAAACGTACTTGTACGTGACGGGAAAGTATTACGCCTCTGGCTACGAGAAAAGGATAGACAAGCAACGCACGCACGCACACACGCGTGACCCTGATTTTTCTATCAACCGCGTTCGCGAAAGTCAATCGCGATAAAAGCTGCGGGCGATGACGACGACCACGGCGATGTCTCCGTTTCTCTTCTACCAAAGCTCTGCGCCGAGGCCTCGGTTTAATTGCGAAGAATAGATCGAAGCGGTTCCCTTTAAAAATATTTGGTACCGAGTGATCGGTGTTGTACCAAAGACAATCGTGGTTGTCTCTCGTAATATGTTTAACCTCTTCACTGTGGAATTCAGTTTCGAAACTACGCCGCGGAATCCGGTATTCAAATCAAGCAATGACGTGTATACGCGTCGAACGCAGGGCAACATGGTGCTATTATAAATTTTACGAGAAACGAGGAATAATTACGTTTTTATTTGATAAAGAATTAACAATTTATGTATTCTTGAAAAGGTGACCGCAAAGAGCCGCGATAGAGATTTGGATCGACGTATATAAGTCTAATCACTGGTTTACGGGTTGGAAATAAATTAAAACCGTAAGCTACGAATTCGATTTGATTTGAATACGCGTGTATACTGTACTCTTTTTACTTGAATAAAAAAAAAGTACAAATAAATAAATAAACGCAATCGGGCACCGGGCCGGCTGGTTGTTCGAAATCGGAGAAGCTGCGAAAGCAATTGTAATGCTTCCAGTAGTCCAGAGACTTTTCGCAAGATCGTGGAACCTCGGCGGCTCGACGTGTCCCGAAATATCGACGGACCTATCGGATTGTGTATCGGTTTCGAGGGCGAGTCGCGTACAGGGGCGCGGGCGGCCGCGGCCGGCCTGCAATCGAATAAAATAATTCATCGGATAGCGCGACAGCGGCGAGTCGGTCGGCTAATGAATAAAACGTGAACACGTTGACAAAACCGCGACGATCGCGGCTGTGAGAGACAGAGAGATACACGCACACACCGAGGATCACCGGTAGCCGCCTGGTGACTCGTCCGCTGCCAGAACCTGGAAGGCTACTCCGAAGTGGCTTCGGTATTCAAAGCTTCCCTTCGGGAATGCAAAGCACGAGCCATTAATTTTCTTAGCGATTCGTCGAGCGTAGGGACATTCTTTTCAGGGCTGATATATTGCGCGATGCGCCGTTCAACGTTTATACGCGATTTTTATTTGGGTCCGGCTCCTCGGCCCTCTGTCCTCCTGCCAGGCTCAAGTCCCTTATCCGAGAGACTTTGCGTGGAACTTCGGAAAAATAGTCGGCCGAGCGCGACGCGAGGCGAGGTTTTCATCGCGAGGTCGCGCAAGAAATATCCCCTGAGAGAAATTAGACAAGCGACATTTCAAAAGTATGTATATTGCGTCGACGCGAGGAGATCGTTAATGGTATATATGTGATTCAAAGTATCGTTCGCAATCGTTACGAGAGCGATTATTAGACCGCGCAATCATCTACAGTTTCTCTTCCGTCATTTTCTATTTATAACTAGTTCGAAGTTGCACCGCGACACCCTTTTACTACGTACCAATTTACGAGTCGAAACGATTGGAAATAGAAAGAAAAAAGAAACAGTCGTCGTCTAAACGTTCGAATTCCCGGCGAACGGAAAAAAAGAAGTCCTCGACGTTCTCGCCTGTATGACGCATTCATCAATCCACCGGCGCGGCACGGCGCGGCGCGGCGGCCGGATCCTCAGCTGGGGTGTACCGTACGCTCTCGCTACCTTCGCCTTTTAATCAGCGTTCCTTCGTTCGGCCGTGCATCACCATCGCCGGCGCACAAACGGCGACGCGTTATAAATATCTCGCGATAACGCGAATCACGCGAAACGCGATACCGTAGGAATAATCGAGGAGCAATAATAATTTACAATTTGCGCGCGACGACCGTGGGTGGCCTTGGCCTTCGGTCTGGCCCGGTTGCTTTCGCCGGGGGCGGCTCGACTTGTTTCCCCTAAAACGGGCGATCCGTCGTTCTGCTGGATTTCGGGTTATTCAACAGTTGTAAAGTTACGCTCCCCTCGGGCGGTGGAAAGAAGGTTTCACGATTCCCAGGAAACCGTTATCATGCCGGCGTAGCAGGGACGCGTTCACGCGAATTCCGAGACCCGGTACTCGCTCGTAATATTATAGAGTAAAAATCGATTAGCGTTCGCGCGCGTGCTGCAGAAGCGGTGCCGCGCATCTGTCGCGGCGGCGTTCTTAGGAATCGCGGCTCGTAATCACCATTTCAGAGGCAGGCGCTCCTGGAAAAGCGTGCAGGTGTTCATCAGGCTGGACTTGTTAAACTCATCCTGTAATACATATCGATTTCGTCCGTGCCGGGTTTCCTCGTATAATCAGTTTTTGCGCGGTACGGCGCGATGCGTGCCTCGCGGAGAAGGCATTTTAAGTGGCGTGGCACGCCGCTCCGCGTCCACGAGGATCGTCAGCCGTGCGACGAGGAACGTCGCGGGCTCTGCCAGCACGCATCGAATAGACAAACGCAACGCGGGCCGTCGTGTTCGAAACGTTGCTGGTTCGCTATGGAACTATGAGCTAACGGTAAACAGCCGGCCGAGCGGCGAGAGCTGTTTACGATTTTTCGAGCGGGAAGCTAAAGGTGTCGAGGAGGCTCGAGGCGTTGGAAATAAATTTCCTACTCCGATTAGCGAATCCTCCGAAACGGGTCGAACCTGTCCTCTCCGCCGGAGCTCGATCATAAAAATCGCCGTCGGATGATCCACGGCCCTTCCTCGAGCTCGAGAACGCGCGCGCGACCGCGTGCTCTCAGCTTCCTCGCAGATCCGGTTCGCGTTCGTTTCGCGAAACGTAACGAGCCACGGGAGCCGCCGTGAAAATCACGTTTATGCCTGTTACGCCGTGTTTATCCTCGTTCCCTTCCTCCTTGCCTCTGCGCGTTCTCTCGCTTTCTCCGAAGACATCGAACCTCCGTAGAAGTACCAACCACCGTGTCTTAAAGAGGAAATTAACCGAGGCGCGCGCTCGCTCGCTCGCAGATTTCGCGATGTCGATTGTGAGTCTGTTCCCTGAAACTCGTTATGTAAATAATGCTCATAGTGCGGCAATTATGCGCGGATAGGGGCGTGCATAAATTTGCCGCGATATCACGGCGCTCAGCGCAGCGCCCCGAAACGAACGCGTCGATGGCCCGTGGAATTTCGGAGCTTGTAAACGGTGGGAATTTACGGGGGTAATTGGCCGAGTTTAGCGCGTACATCTTAATTTTGTAACGTTACGGCGACGCGTTAGCCGTAGCAACCACCCCCACTGCGCACTCCGGGAAACTATTTATTTATTCGTTCGCCAGCGTTGTTCCCGAGAGACTCCTCCCCCCGTTTCTTCAACACGTTTCCACCGGACGACGGGTATACGCGTTTTCGATCGAGACGATAAAGAAACGATTTATCCTCGCGATCCTAGAGATTCTTTGGAAAATAAACGAAATTAATCCGTGTGTGTGTGTGTGTTGAGTAATGGTGGTAATTTTGCGCGGCATCGCTACGGCGGCAAAGTAATTCGAAAGTTGCCTCGGCGAATTAGGTTACGATTAAAAAGCGACGGCCGGTCGGCTCTCGTCTCGGTCAGATATCATAAATCACGAAATCAATTGCTCCGAGCCGGTCGTCCCATTCTTCTACGCGTGGTTCTCGGACGGCAGTCCGCCAGAGATCTAGATAATTCGCCTCGGTTTCGTGTCCGCCTTTCCCCACCATCCTCTCAGCCGTCCGCTTCCTTGTTCTTGTTGCTCCTCTTCTTATAGAGAGTCGACTCTATTAGTCGCAGAAACGTGTCCCGTTCGCGGATCCCGTGGAACGTACGATAGATATCCGTCTGATTAACGATCGGATCGTACCCGGTATCCTCCCGCTGACTGATTAACGAACCAGTCTTCTTTTCGGCTCACGGCTCTCTTCGAATCGAATCGACTCGACTCGACTCGATTCTCTCGGTCGTCTTGTTCGTGGGTCTCGTTTTGCGAACGGTCGATATTTCATTATTCTATTGCCTCGCGCGGAACTCACGCGATTCAAGTCCTCTCTGAATGGCGTTATTTAATTCGGACGTATGCTCGCCGATTCTCGGTAACCGAGAATTTTAATTGGTTTCGTTTAGACCCGTAAACCGCGCGGCCGAGTTCGAGGAACTGTCCAGGCATTTCTGTTCCATTCATCTAAGCGAGTCGTTCGATGGACAATGGATATCCGGCCGCTTCTCCGGCCTTCGGCTCGCGACGCCGAAACTCCGCCGAACTCTGCAAACACACAGACACACGCGCGATAAAACAACCGAAAGAGTTTTGGTGATTGGGAATTCAATTTAATTTCGGCACCGTGCATCGCGACACACGCGCCGCTTCGACTATTCCTGTCCGAATCGCTCCGGAACAGGTTTTTAATCAAGCAGCAGGGCGTCCCTATTTTTATTTTCTATTCCGCCGGGAAATATGAGCGCAGCCGGACAAATTACACCCCGGCTGCCCGGCGTGGGATTTTCATTTAAATAAATAAAGGAGGTTGTCTATGTTATTCATTTTCGTCGGGACACGGACGAACAGAACGCGCGAGTGATTCGAGCGAATACGCGATTCGCGAATCGCGTAGACTGAGCCGGTTTTTGCTGCTCGGCTCTCTCTCTTTCTCGAGTCCACCGGTGTTCGCTGGAATCGCGTCAGCACGCACGGAGACAAGCAGGTTGACAGTTTTGATCGGATTACAGCATCGTCCTCGTCTTTCAGGATGACCGAAACCGACGAGCGGATGAACGAGTAAAACTAGGAAGGAATCACAAGGGAAACGAGGGCTGCCGAAGGAAGAGATGGTGGTAGAGTGGCTCTGTCCTGGACTTCGGCCGGCCGGAAGCCGTAGGCCCCGTCTTCTTCACTGCAAGGTGATACTTCTCGACGAGCACGAGCTGCTGCAAGATGTCCTGGTGAGTTTCGATCAAGTTCCTTCCCCTCCGACCAACCTGTAACCCGAACGGCCAAACTTTCGGCACCGGTGTAAACTCGCCGGAAAGTTCCGAGCAATTTATTTCGACGAAACGTCAAGATTTATTTAAGCCTCGCCGACCTGAGGATTTAGCGGACTGGACGTATTATAAATGAACATTCGCCCACGTACGACTAACGCACGGTGCAGTAAAATCGCGTTTCGCCGATAATCGTTCGAACCGACCCGTAGAGCTTTGTTTTAACGAGCGAACGCGTCTCTAGCGTTAGCGCGAACTGTTTCGAGTCATCGGCGCGGCGCATTGTCGGGGCAAAATTATTCGGGACTCTTTTATCGACCGTAGAATTATTGTTAGGGGAACGTGAACGAACGCAACCGGGCGACACACGAGTCACCGCCCACAGTCCCCGCTGCCCACCTTTTATATCCTTGATTTCTATTGCCAGAAAAGGCCTAAGTGTGGGCGTACGAAATTTCTGCGCGCTGTTGCTAGGTCGCTCGCAAAAATCCCAAGTCCCTCTCGAACAAAGCGCAAGCGATGACACGAGTTTCGTTAATTTAGAATTTATTCCACCAGAGAATTCTGATTCAAAGTGTATTTCTATGGTGCGCGACGCGGTGCCGGCATCGTGCTCCGGAAAAATGGTAAATCGCTTTTCACGGTCCCGTACTTTACCCAGCACTTAAGACCTCCATTACCAAAAGCCGGCGACGCTCGTCTATTTTAAAATGATTATCGGTTCACGGGGTAATTTTTGCGCGGACGCGTCGTATAATAGAACGTCTTGTTAATTGCTTTCGCCCGCATATACTGCGCTCGCGTCTTCGTAGCTGCTTGCACGCTGGAAATAGTCCCAGTGCGAGCGCGACACTTTCGAAATCGTAAGTCAGCAAATTAATCATTTTAGTAAGTTGAAAACAACGCGTGAGCCAATTGTTTCTAGATATTTAAAGGATTACATTTGAAACACCAAATGAAATATTAATATAAATATTAACAAAAATTAATTCAAATAACCTGGGAACTCTTTTTTTTTAAATTTTGAATTCTATCACTTTCATAATTCTCGTATTATTGTTGAAAACTTCACTCACCTATGTTTGTTATAGACGCGTAACATCCGCGATGCGCTTAGCACAGTCGTCGATTGCGCTGTAAAACTGCCTCAGCTTTCTGACACAATGCATCGATAAAAATAACAGTGTCACCCGCAGCGATTAATTAGCCGAGTTACCGGCCCCCCTCGAAACGATTAGGGGAATCGAAGTGAAACTTCGAAGAAACGATGATAAAAGAGGCAAGGGGGAATTGGCACTAGGCGATTATCCTCTAGACTGCCAAGGCCAGCGGCTCCGTGAGTTTCGTAAAAGTCTGAGGATCTTCGAGCGAGCTTGAGCCCCGTTTGCGGTCCGGCCATAAAACACTTCCCTTTACGTATTGCATATTTCATTGTCGCGACGCGAGCGTGCGGCAATTGCGCGCGCGAAACACGCCCGCGCCGCGCCGCGCCGGTCTGCACCGCACCGCGACCAATTTCTCGCACAAATCATCGTCCGAAATTTAATGCCGCGACCTACTATAACGTTCCTGGCGAGGCAAGAACAGGCCTCCGTTAATGTACGGTCTTTGGGCGCGGTATTGCACGTTTCACCGTCGCGGTCGGTCGTCCGCGTCATGCTAAAAACGCTCCGCTCCGCTCGGCTCGGCCCGTGCAGTTATGTGCGGTATCGTGCGGATACAACGCCGAGAACAAGGCCCCGACGATCATCGAGAAACGATCGGCGGCGTTACTCTCGCGCGACCACCGGGCACGGAAAATCGGAAATTGCCGGTACCTAATTCCCCGAGACGCGTCGCAGTCGAGACTAGACGGATCCCTCGAAAAAATAAATTTACTGGTCCTGTTCAATTAACTCTGCGGTTGAAGCTAATATTTTAACTAGAAAATTCAACGTTTCTTCCGACCTAGAACAATTCCATGACTTATCTTTTTTATTTTATAGATATGAAATTTATATAATATCTCGTACATTACATAAATGTTTAGTAGCTGATTAGATACCAACGTGTTTAATTATGTAAATAATATTGTGAATAATGCTACAAGAATTTTTAATGTTTACTCTGAGTCGCCAGTCGAGCGCTAAGAGTTAATTTCGTCGGAACGTGTACGCGACTTCACGGATATGACGAAGATCTTGACGTAGATCCAGCCATTTATAATAATCTTGATCCTACCGTGTTTTGCCAAGCGACAGGACCGTTTACAAGCACCGTAGCAGACTACGAGTTCTTAGAGAAGCGCATCTCGAGGATCCGGTAATCTTTTCCAAGTCGACCCTTGGCGGTTCTCGCAATTAGGGGGAGATCTACGTCGAGGAAATCTCGCGTTGATATTCCAATGGGCAATTAGGATCGATTCTTTTCCGTTCGCCTTGGCGCGGCGCGGCGGCTCGGCGAGCGAGGTCGATCGATGGATCGGCGAAGACCGGCCGCTGGATCTACAGCCGCGGGCCGTTTTATTCGGTGGCAAATTAACGGGCATTTGGCGCGTGGGAGAGCCCGGGGAGCTCCCTCTCCTCGAATTTATTGACCGACGATGGTTTATGATTTAACGACGCATCGAGATGCGGCTTAATTGCCATCGAGATATCGTGGGCCAGAGACGATGGTCGGGGAACATCGTATCGAGATCCTCCCAAGTCTATCAACGTTCGGTGGAGCGTTGCTCGTGAAAGCCCGGTTATATCTCGGGCCGGGCTAAATATTCATGGCTAATCCCGCGGAACGAGTGTCTCTTCGCGATTCGCGGCTTTGTCATTCAAACGAACGTCGCGTCGCTCGAGCGGTTACGCGCGCGCGTGCTGCCAATTTCCACGGCGGCGCGGCGTCTGACTGTGATTACGAAACTGAGACTCGCTCGCGTGACAATTATTTTTTGGCATCATTCAATTCTTGCAATTCGTCTACTGTTTCAACGCACCGAGCTATAAAAATGACAAGATTTAATTTATTTAGACTTTGCGCGGTTCTCATAGTAATACATACTCTTTCGATAATTGTAAAATAAGAAACCTAGAATCCGTCATTCGACCGGTCGTGCTGGGTTTGGCGTTAAGGCGGTAGACTCGTTTTTCCAGAATTGCAAGGTTCCGGGATGCGCGCTCTCGTTTTTCGATAACATAAAGATCCGGTATTTCGGTAGTCAAAACCGCTAGATAAAATATGGATGGGTCACTATCGCTCACAGAAGTCCCATTTTTTCGTTTAGGAGGCGTAGTTTGGATTATATATTTTCACAGCTACATAATCACGCTGCCGAATAACGCAAACTACGCCTCGTGAACGAAGAAGTAGGACTTTCGAGAGCGACCGCGGCCTAGATCGATCGTTTATCTAGCGTTTTTAACCACTGAAAACCCCGATTTTTGTATCATCGAGAAATGAGAACGCGCATCCCGCGCCCTTGCGATCCTGGGAAAACGAGTCTACTCCCTTGAATCGCACCAACTCGTATTTCCGATAAAGCGTAAAAATTTGAAAACTTCGAAGAAGTCCCTCGTCCCTCGAGATAGCTGACTGAAAATTTTCGGCGGAGCGAAACTCGTTGTTTGTCCTTCGGATGATTTAGAGCCCGGCCGCGATATAATACGGGCGTAGATTATTGCAGTACGTAACTCACAAAAAAGGCTCCGGCCTAATAATAAGAGGCACAGGCTTTCGTTGCCCGAAGATATTATTGCCTCTCTTGCGAAACTCATTCATATGCTCGAATCCATATCGGATACACATGTATGCCGGCCGATTTGCATTCAAAAGGACACCCTTTCACCGACGCGACGGTTCCCATCGTAAACTATCGGAGATGGCTCCTCTGGGCTACCGGGATCGGTTTCAACTCGGACTGCCACGCGGTATCACGCGATTTTAGAGCAAGGCTACCAACTTACGCGGCGAGCACGGACCACGGTTTTCGAAGTCGCTCCCCGTCGTAGTCCTTCGATCGCGTTCCATCTTCAACGGCTATTATTAGGCTCACGCGAGTCGCTCGCGAAACTTTCTCGATCACGACAACCTAGAGCCGGCTATTAACTCACCGCTGATCGACTTTCGAAGGTAAAACTGCCTCCGTGATGGCGCGCACGGTGCCACCGTGTTTTAAAGGGTGGGCTGCTATAGGCAGACATAGTGTTTGTTTTTAGGGATAGCGATACTCCATTTTAATATCCTTTTGTCCAGGAAAGTATTGTCTCCGACGTCGGTGTAGCGGCGATTGTTAATGGACCATTGTTCCTGGTAAGATCGAGACGCGGTGCGTCACTGTCCGTGGACAGATAGCGCGGAGCAGATTCGTTAATTGGTTACGGATACAGCCGCCAAGATCGGCAACTCGCGGCGCAGCGTAATTGTCGCAGTAAACTATCTCCTACGAGTGCGTTTAAGTCACCGTAGAATTTATACGAACATAGTCGTTGATTTACAGTCTTTAGCGGCCATAATCTGCTGGAAGGCGTGGCGCTCGCTTATTCAGGCTTGTGTAACACCTCGCCGATATTGAAACTTGCGCGAGTTCCGATTGTGTGTAACACTACATTGTCTCGAATACGCGAGAGCGTTGAATTTGTAACGAAAAACGATTTGCCGCCTCGATTCCGATCACCCGGTGGGTGGATTCTTTGCGACCCGTTGAACGCGATGGCGGCGCGGCCGGTTCACGGCTCCCGCACTGCCATATACACGAGGTCATTAAGCGGCCGGGACTCCTCGCGCACGTAAATACCCTATTATTCATCCTAGCGAGTCTTGTCTATCAAACGTTTGCGCAGGGATCCTCGGCTGCTTGTAAATTATCCCCGGCCTGGCGACTCCCTTTAACTGGATGTCGTGAACGTAACATTAAACCCTGGAAACGTTGCCGTGCAAGGAGTAAGGTATTAGGCATCACTCAGCGGCTCGTGATTACCGACCGAACAATTTGTAATAACAGCCGGGCTCCGGGGCTGGATAGATTTATCTGCTACTCTCCCGGAGTATGCTGCCCGCGAAACTTCGCCTCTACACGTTCGGCTCGCCGCGCCGGCCGCTCCGTATCATTATACTTGACCCTATATGTCCCGGAGGTACTCCAAAGTAGCGCTTTCATTAAGATGCCACCAAGGAGAAGTTCGGCGCCGGGATCCTAGGCCCGAAAAGAATCGCTCCTGAGCGACTTATTCGTTAATGCTGTAATTTACCGAATATATTAGCGCGTAGAGTAAACACTAAAAAAATCTGAAATGTTGTTTGTCTCTCACAAATTTCATTCGGAACAAGAGCAGTGGCTACTGACATTAAGGTTAAGAACTATATATATGTATATATACATATATATATAAGTCAATTATTACTTAGGGTGATAATAGTAAACAAAAAACTGTTTCTCTGTGAACAAAGAAACGACAATTAAAGTTACAACTATCCCTTCTTTATCCACACTACTTTACTAATTTAGTTTATAAAATAAATCTTTGGTCTCTTTGCACGTGTGCTCTATTGCCTAATCCTCATATCTCTCCCCCTTCAATTCTTCCGCCAACCATCGCTCCATCTATCCGTGATTAACATAAAAGGCGCGCGGAGCATGAGAAGTGTGACAAACTCAAACTAAAGGAGGTATACTTCCTTTACATATATATTGTACAAGTATAACGAAAGAATTAAAGAAAAATGGACTGATTAGGGGGTGCTGCATTCCACAGTGGAGGAATTCCACATTCCGGAGCGACTTATTCGTTAATACCGTAATTTATCGAATGTACCAACTCTAAACAAATCTGAAATGCTGTTTGTCTGCGACGAATTTCGTTGGGCACAAGAGTATATCCATAAAACGTTTACGACCGGCGCTGATCGATTGGAACTATTTTAACGGCGGAGCTAAATTGCCGGAGATAGAACCGATGAGTTTAGCGACGAGCATTTCGAAGCGGAAACGCAAAAGGATGACATCGCGGACAGACGTTTAGTGTATGTACGTATAAAAGAAGAAGAGTTTGTCGCGTGTAATGTCGGTTAAACGTCGTCGCAGTTTCAGTGCCACGCGCATCCCGAGATTGCTATTCGCCGATCGAACGCGCCCACCGATCGACATTCTTCGACGAGTTCGCGGCCTAAACGAAGAAAACGATACGGGAGCGCAATACAAATGGAGGTGCGCGCAGTCAGTCGATCAACCGTAATCGAGAACTTTCCATGGTGTGTGGCTTGTTGGTGGTGTTCGTTAATGACAAATAAGAAAGACGAGACGCGCGTTCACACGTACGTACACATACGGCACATCGCGGCGCGGCGGCAGCCACGCTAATGTAGTCGCGGATGTATAGTTAGAACAAAGTGTTGCTTACAATCCGGAAGTAGTATATTAAGCCGCGCGGCGCATTACGATGCAATTAACCGGATAAAAATCGGTCTGCCTACGCCGGCGCTGTTCATCATTCACTCGGATAAAGACTGACTTCTGAGTTCTGTATCGTCCTTGGTTACGCGAAAGATCTACACCGGGCAGTGTCGGGGGTTAATTAACTTCTCTTTCTGTATGGTACCGAGCGCGAAGCCATGGTCAGTCATCGATACTCTCTCGGACGTACGGGGTGACTCGCAAATAACCGCGGAATTACTCGCCGAACGTTCTCTTACGTTTCGTTGTCTTCGTATTGGTTCGTCTCGCGAGTTCGCGCCGCTTATTGTTCTGCTGCTTAAATTTGTACACGAAGCATACCTCTCAAGTTTACGAAATCTGTTCATCTCTCTCTCAACTCTAATCCCTTCGGGCGATTATCGCTATATTTTGTAACATTTATATTACAATAATATTTATATTGCAGAGATGTATTCTCGCTAAAATCATTTCGATGCCGTTGTCTACCGAGTAGAGCGTTGATTGATTCCAAGATTCGCTGGACAGAGACAAAATCCAAGGAACTAGCGACGCCGATCCCAGAAATAATTTCGATCCGCCTAGAGACGAACCGGTGCGGCGCGGTGCGGCGACACGAAGATAATTGCTCCCGAGTATTTCTCTTCCATTTATCGTTCACGTGGAGCCGGTTTCATTGAACTCGCGACGCGATTGCAGCTCGCGAGTTAACAGCCGGTCCCCCTCGGCTCGCCCCCGGCGCCGCCTTCTCGTTCCCGCGGATATTTAAAATGTTGCGTAATGCGCTGGGACCGGATGAGACCGCGGTCCAGAGTTTCCCGGCCGATTACTTTAACCAAGACCGGGGGAAATATTCTAGGCCCCGTTGCGTTGGTCTCATCCCCGGCGATTAAAGCGACGATAACCGATCGTTACGGCGCGGCGTTGCGTTGGTCCGAGCGGTCCGACCATTTCCAGCGGTTAATTGGCTGCTGCTAGGGGATGAATCGGCCACTGGAACGCGACGGAAGTGCCACTGGAAGTGGGCGTAGACGCGCGGAGGAATCTGTTCGTTCTCTTTCGCGAGGCGATTAGACTAGAACGGGAATTGCTTGGTGGATAAACGTTCGTCTGCGAATTCGTGGTACAAGAGCGAATATCATCCCTCGGTGCTACCACCGTTCCTGCGTGTAGAATAATTCCAATGCGGTGAACATTGCGCGTCTGGAGTCCGAAGGTTCTCCGTAGCGTCTAAGACGTTTCTAATATGAGGTAGCCCTGGGAGAGGCGAGCGTGCCCTCGGCCGGCCCTGTGTCGGAAAGTCGTTGGTGAACGTTGCAGGAGCGGCAAATTACAATGTCAGGGACGTGGGGATTCTTTTCTTTTGGAAGTCGGGCCTGAAAAACAGAGCCGGCCCGGCAGACACCGCGTTATAATTCAAAGAGACTAACAATATTTCGTTTCCCAGCGCGTTCGGCCCGGCCGTGGCGGGCCCGGGTATCCCGTGTCCAGGGGCTATGTCAGTGGTGGGTTATGGGTGACGGTGCACGAACGAGGGGCGTACGTATCGTGGGGGTACCCGGTGCACCTTCGGCCTGCTCTGTTATTAGGCGATATACCAAAATTGGTGGGCCACTTCCCCAGAGGGCAACTCCCCCATCCATCCACCCCGCGCGCACACTAATTCGCGCGGCGTTTAACCTGGTCGGTTCTTTCTCGCACTCTGGCGAGTCCTCTTCGGCATCCTTGCTCTCTCTCTCTCTCTCTCTCTTTCTCTTTAGCATCCTCTTCGGACAACCGACGGATTCCTCGACGGACACGTGATCGTCGTTCGTGTGCGCGCTCGTACACGCCATACATACTTGCGAACCAGTCCACCGACAAACATTAAGAACGAGGAAATTATTGCCTAGAGAGGGAATCGCCGTCTACGGGGGCCCGTACCGATTAACGGGCGACCGTGAAAACTTTTGGTATGTTCCACGAAGGAATGGGAGGGTGGAGGGAGAGGGGCAGGAGGAGGGGAGAAACCTGCCACGGCTACCCCCTCAGGCCTGTTACAATGAAACGCTCGCGATCCCCCGATTCGAAAGGGTAATCTTGTCTTTTCGAGCGGCGAATTTTTCGGGAATAAAGTTCGCGGCCGAACACGAAACTCTCCGAGAGTAATAGGAGGGTTCCGAGGGAGACGTTTTTGAACCTGGCGCGCTCCTCTCCTCCGTTCTTCTGCTACTCATTTTTTCTTCTCTCTTTTACGGTGAAACGCTCTCCTACCTCGGGGAAACTAATAATGGGATGCTCACCGGTGGAATTTCAATCGGTCAGCAAAAGCATCCGAGAGCAACGTTTCAACACTTCGATGCGTGACGCAATTCTACCGATCCGTCCTCCCGATCGGTTTCGCTGAGGATCTTGAACGACGTGTTCGCTCCAACCCCAGTATTCGTTCGAAGGGGACAGAAAATATCCTGCGGATTTTTAAGGCGAGATAAACTATTTTCCGAGCAGCAGGAACCTTTCTTGTGCATGTTTATTAATGTAGAGACGTTCCTTAAAATTTCTTTCCTGTGAACTCTCAACAGACGGCTTCCGTTGAACTTTCTATTAAAAAAAAAAAAAAAACGAAACGTGCATTCATTGCTCGTTACAATTAGAACAAGTACGAACATTGGTGATATCATTGCGAAAGTTACAATGGATAAGGGTCGTCGCCGCCCCCACGCGACCATTGCAGACTTAATAAAGGTGCTCCGCGACTGTTTTAATCAGGACCTTTATACAACAGTTTTGAACAATTATTTTCAGGATCGTTTCAAGCCCCGAGGGATAATTGTGATCTCACCCCGTCCCCTGTCGTCTCTGTGACGGTCAACAAGGGGGTTGGACGTGGAAATTCCCGGTAGACGAGAGAGAGAGAGAGAGAGAGAGACACGGAGAGTGGAGAGAGGGTAGACTCTTGTCGGAGGACATAATTTAATCAGTCGCGATCCGAGTTCGATTCGACTGCGTTAATCCCCGGGCCGCAGCGAAAGTCATTGAGGAATTGTGTTTCAGCAGAAAACGGAAGTTGGAGCGAGGACTATCCGGGGGAGAGGATGCGAGAGAAAGAGGGGGAGGGGATACGAGTCGCGAATTAGAGACAATAGAAACGTCGTTGTCGGGAGTCGCGACGGCGCTCCCGAACTTTCGAAGCGATTTTCGTCTATCCTTTTCTATTTCCGGGTGACGTCTGGAACGACGCGATCCCCCGATAAAAGTTTCTCCTCTACGGGTGAAATTGAAACCAGTCTAATTATACCCGTAGATCGCTCGTTCTCGTCTCTCTTTCAATCTTCCCCTGCTACCGCCCCCGTCACGCTCTCTCTCTCTCGCTCTGTTTTTCTCCTTCCCTCCTCCTCCTCCCCGGGCGTTCTTTCTCATTTCACCCTTCACTATATTAAATTCACTGTTTTCCGACGAATTTGTCCCACGAGGAGTCGTTAAAAATCCCCTCGTTACCCTTTGTCGTCCCAGACTATTATATTATACATGCCGGGCAAAGTTTAAAGTAGAATTACTTGATTGAGAGACACTCGTCGAAACGGAGTTACAGTTTTCTCTCGGCTCTCCGTTCCGTTTTCGTTTTGCATTTTTTCCCCAGGAACGGACCGTCTCGTTTCGAAGGCGCCCCGGGCCCGGCCAGAAATTCGGGGACTCTACGCGATTCAACAAGATTAATATCGGCCGGTCGATGACGCCGTTTGTTCGCCGGATATACGTATGTATGTGTAATCGCGTGACCGTCGTTGCAGAAAAACTAGCTGGTTCGAACAGCGACCTACTGTTCCAGCGTTTTAAAAACGCTCCGCGTGATCGACGTTTGCTCGACCGAGATCAGCTTCTTCGAGATCCGCGGCTCGAGCAGATTTATCGCTGAAGAAAATCTTTGGAGAAGACCAACTCTTTGAGAACGCGTCTCCGGCTCCGTCGATCCTCCGCCGCAAAGATTTATTCGTGCAAATTGTGTGTCGATCTGATCGCGAGAGTTCTCGGGAAAACAAAGGAATTTCACGCTCCTTGATGTGTAGAGGATTCGCAGTTCCAATTTTGCAACGGTGTCAACTTACAGATTGACAAAAATCAATATTCTTGGAAATCAATGTTGCCTGGAAAACAGCTGAATCTTCACTGTGACTTCGTTAAACGTTCGAGCAAGAACTCTCGAGGGCCTCGAACACCGCGAGGGAGCACGTCTGCCAATATAAGGACATTTTCCTTGTACATCGTTTATCCGAGAAGAAGTTACGATGACACCTGTCAATAGCGAGAGTCGAGCGATCAATCTCGATGCCGCGACATCGGTTCCCAATCAATTTGCGTGGCAACCGGAGCTTACTCATCCTGAGCATGCACCAATCGAACCAGCCAGCGCGTTGCGCTCGCTGAACCAGCACGGCCACGGCCGCGCCGCGACTCTTCTCCGTGCGTATACTATGCCCGGTGTCGGAAAAACCCGAAAGGAGGTATCCTGCGTCTATCCTCGTCTCCGTGAGGCTGCTTCTCGTTTATTAATAGAGTTTCCAAGAGACTTATTTCGCGTGGTGCGCCGGCGTAGTTCGGAGCGTCACCGTGATTTCATCAATTTCAATTACCGGGGACGTAGTCGCGTCGGTTCGCCGTGTTGCATTCCGCTCGCGTGGTACCCCGCGGAACCTTGCAATTCCACGGTGGAAGAAGAGAAAGAAGAGCACGAGGAATCCAGGCCGAACGCAAAACGAGAAAACCGAGCGCGGAACGATCTCTGGCGACCGGCGCGGCGCGAGACGACGCGTCGAGACTCAAAATGTGAAAAACTCGGCTCTCGATGGGGCGAAAATTCAAAATAAACCGTTCGCGCGCAACGCAATCGATTCACCATCGAGTCCATAAACCTATAAATAGTTCAATCAATGCGCGGAAAGATCTTGCTCCTCCAGTGCTTCGATAAATACGTATTCTCTCGTTAACTTCCACGAAAGAAAAAAAATCCACAAATAGGTGGGAATAAACATGATTCTGCTCGGGTAGGATCGCGCGTTAAGCTACCGTGGCCGTGCTAGAGATCCGAGAGAAGGGTAGCGGGTTCGATATCACGGATTATTAGAGCCGGAACGGCGGAGAGTCGTTCGGTTAGTAACCACGATACTTACAGCCACTATTTCTCGCCATCGATATACCGGTGTGCCGGGGCCGGGTATCTTCCCGGTTTTATATCGCCGGTCATAGAACCAGTCTTGCGTAACCGAACAGCCTCGAAGAATGGCCATGCGTCAAGATAATGTGACCGGATAAACGTAACCCTTTCCGGTCAAACCAGATACCCGGCCGATACACATTGGCCGCCGCGCGATTGCGATTCCGATTGCCCGGTTGCTCTCGCTCGCCCGATCGTCCTTCCTCGCACCCCGCGCGGTTCCCTGGAATTTGCATATTATTTATCGCGAGCCACAGGCCTCGGCCGTTTAACCGGGAACGTCGTCGTTCGCCGAGCGATTTTCTCCGTGCTCCAGGGAATCGAGCTCTCGCTTCCCAGTCGAGAGCGTTCTCTGTCCTAAGGAAGCCCGGTTCTCCGTTTTTGCGAGAAACTTTCGAGCCGTTTTATTTGGTGGCTCGTTAGCGAGTCGCCGCAACACCGATCGGAATTGCCGGTGGTAGTTGCTCCGTTACTTCGATTTATTCGGTCTCCCTGTTGCGAAGTCACTTCTGACTTCATCCCACGGCTGCCTTTTCTCGCTTCGGTACTCGACGGTTAAACGCTGGGACCGAGGGTCCGGTGCTTGTGACACTTCGTCAGCGCGATCGAGTACAAGATCGCAGCTTTCGATTCCACGGCTAACGAAAGAATCAGCACTCGTCGACTGGCTTTGATATCTTCGCGTTTTCCCTCAACGGAGATCGCGATCGAGGCGAAATCGGATCTGGCGTGTTAAGCGCGAAAGCTCCGCGGGAACGTAAGCGGCGTAGCCTCCAGTGTCCGGAGAATTTACTTTCAGTTTCGGCCCGGTCTTATCCGCGGTGTAAATTTCACCGCTGGCTGGGCAACATTGATACGGCGTTGCGAAAAAGTAGGAAAAGCGCTCGCGAAGCCGGGCTTAGTGTCTAGGTTCACGTCGCGTTTGGTGTGCAGGGCTATTCGTGGAAATACCTGGACGGAACGAGTGCGGATTGTGTAAAATCATGATTTGGCAATTCAGGATTAATGTAGAGAATTTTGATGAAACGGTTCCTTTATACTAGTACCTGTTTTACTATTTCCAATCAGTATTGTCTGCACAGGCCTTCGGATTAAATTCGTTCAATTTGTTTCTGCGAACAGCCGTGAATCTGTTGTGTGATGCGATTTCATTAGACTTCCCCCTCGAACACAATTTAGAATGCTAAGGAGGAATAATCTGTAGAAGAGGTCCCGTAAACGTAGGGAAGTACTCGTAGGTACTCCGTAAAATGAACAGGCGAAAATAAAGGAGAGTTTCTTAAAAGACTGCGTCCAATTATCTCGCAGAACGTCTCCATAGAACTTGCGTTGACGCCGCGCCGCGGTGTCCGAAGAAGACGAGCCTCGAACGAGACCTGATTAGAACAGGCCCGCGTCCACTTGGCGGCCTGTAGAGAGACTCCGGATGAAAAGGATGGCTTCTCTCCCGGTGAGCGGGGGGTGGTGGTGGAAAACTTTTCTGAAAGGGGTTTCTTCCTACCGCGATCGGTTCCTCTGGAATTTGTTTTGCTCGTTCCGCGCGGGCCGGATCTCTTTCTGGCGGAGCCAATTACAGGGATAATCCTTATTATATAATTCGCCGAGGGCATAATCAGTTAAGAGTTTCTTCGAGGGCGATTGTGTTCGCGCGGCAGTTTTCGTATCGATGCCCGGGGTTGCACGGTCCGGCCCTGAAAAAGAGTAGGAAACGCGATAAACGAGAGAGAAAAACCGGTCGGAAATTTTCTGCTTTGCTGCCCGAGGCCTTTTCCAGAGTCGTTCGCCCGAGGATAAGGACATCGTTTGCTTCGGATTGTTTTTATAACAAGCCCTGGGAATATCTTCTTCTCCCTCTGTTCTTTTCGTCTCTCCTCCTCCTTCTCCTCCTCCTCCGTCTCGTCCTGCTATCCCTTCTTCCTCGTTCACGTTTTATTGATTATTCCGATTCGTTATGAATAAAGATCACATCCAAGCGCAGACCGCGCAATTTAAATCATAGTAAACAACTACGTTCGCGTCTGTACGGCTCGAGTTTCTCGTTCGCGTGTCTGCCATCGGCGAAAGAAGTTTCATCGTTAACGAAGATTCTTTAGCTCTAAATAAAGCGACCCTCCTCCGGAGAATACAACTTTCCCGGTTTAGTGAACGTTCTCTATTTTTCCCCCTTTTTTTCTATCGCCGTATCGATCGATCGCCGGGAGCGGTCCTTTGATGTTTAGAGTATTTAGAATGTTTCTTTACGCGCGCGGGGACAGTCTTTTGTCTGCGCGAAAGATTCATCGCCAAGATGAAAATGTGTAGTCAAGCCGAGGAATAGTTGGATCGTGCCTCGGAGCATCGTTATCAGCGTCCCTTTTCCCTCTTTGAGCATCGAACTTTGAGGTTGCGACCGGCTGAGGTGCCGAATCACGACCGGGAGTCATCTCCGACACGAGCAACTCCTGGAAAAAGTTTCGGGTCACTCCTTACGCTCGGTGATCGTCTAACAACCATTCACCTTACCCTGTCCTCCGTCCATCCGGCGACAACAAGCAGAGGCCCACCGTCGTCCACGTAAGCAATTAAACCGCTCGATGATAATTATGTCCGATTGATCGGTAATCCGCTGCGTTCACCGCGATGATCACCCTCGTTCCCGGCTCGGTCGTTCTCTTCTCTGGCGAGCGACGCCGACGAGAGGAAGAAACAGCAGCGATCAGCACTTTTTTCCACGAGATATTGTCGGTAATACCCGTCGAACTGTAACAGTAAGGCAAGGCGAGGTCAATTATCAAGGCAGTAGAATTATCTCGAGCGGTAACCATCGCCACAATGAATGTCTTCTTCTTCTTCTTCTCTGAACGATGGGGAGGGGTCGGGCTCTCGCAGAGCCGGAGGCGGATGATGTCTCGGGTCAAAGAAAGTACCATTGCCGAAGAGGTTGGTACCTAACAAATATACCAAAATTTTCATACGAAATCTACATCGCAGGAAGCAGTAGATCTGTATTTATCATTGATATGTCTAAATGAAACAAAAGTAAGAGTACATAATGCTCGTATAATG
This sequence comes from Lasioglossum leucozonium, assembly GCA_028454225.1. NCBI lineage: Eukaryota > Metazoa > Arthropoda > Insecta > Hymenoptera > Halictidae > Lasioglossum > Lasioglossum leucozonium. Next base: position 8,595,799 of record CM052209.1, on the reverse strand, counting down.
ATCTTTCGGAAAGAAGAGCCGGTTGCAAAAGCCGGGCGGCTGGGGGTTCTCGCAGAAATATTCGCAATGATAGGGTGGTCTCTTTGCTTCTCCGAGGCAGAGTTTCGCTTCTTGATGATTGTTGTGGTTGTTGCGCCGTGGTGTGGGGCGGCGGGTCGCTATCATGGCGTCGGTAGCATCGTTTTGCATGGTTCTTTCCGTTGAAACGGCCGATTTGGACCCCTCTGGTGCGTCTGATCCGCGTTACCGTGTTCCGATTCCCACGACAAAGCTGGCGCGCGTTTCGACTCGACTCGGCTCGGCTCACCGGGGGCTGAAAAGTAGCGCCATACGAAATCAGCCGGAAGGCAGAGAAAGAGAGGGCGGTATGCCTAAATAAATGGTTTGGCCGCGCTCCTCTCTGTGTGTATGAAAAATGAAAGAAATGATCGGAGTGACCGGGCGAACGAGCGAAAGAAAAAGACGGACGGACGGATGGGGGGGGGGGGAGCTCGGCCGGGGCCCCGAGACAGAGAGGTCGTTCGGAGCACGCAACCTAAAGATGATTACCTACCTCCTGGACCTATACCCAGGTCCATTCGGCCTCGGGCCACGCGGAGAAAGGAAGTGGACCTTCCTCTCCGTCTTCTTCTCGTTTTGACCGCGATCCTCGTCCTCTCTCTTTCTTCTCGGAGCCGTTTCCTTCTGACCGGGACCTCCCCCGTCCCCCACGCCGTCCTCTCCTTCCTTTCCTCGTCGTTTCTTCTCCTCGTTCCTCTCCACGCTTTTATTACGCGCGGCCTCTACTCTCGCGAGTTTCGGTTCGATCTTTCGCTTTTTCTAGGGTCCCGTGACGCAGCACCCTTTTAACTGCTTATCATGCGTATCCCCACTGTCATCCGCGGGGCTCGGCTCGCACGTATTAATCGCGCGACGAGAACTGCTACACCGCTACGACGCGGCGGCCAGAGCCACCAACCAGGTTGTAACGCGAGAGAGGGAAAATGAGGGACGCTGATTTTTCACCGATGAGGACGGGATCGTGCGCGCGCGATTTGCCTGCGAGTCCGAGTCGCGTGACGGAACTTCGCGGAATCGGTTGTCGCGGTGCTCTTGCTGCCTTCGGATGGGAAAATCGAGCCGCTACTCTGTAATTTCATTTTCCGGTACTATTTATCCCCCGGTACGCTTCGAGACTCGGCTTTAATGGTAGCCGAGCACATCTTACGGACATTAGGCCGGTCCTCGATCTTCTATTTTTTTTTCCTCTTGCCTCCCCTGACTCGCGATACTTCGCGAGAAAATAAAACCGCGCGAGATTTTATGTCCGCGCGTAATATAATCTTGCTTCGTTATTCGAGAAGCGTTAGCGAAACAAGTAGACCGCGGATCTTTCTGCAAAATGGTGTCTTTAAATATCTTTAATTATATCCACTGCTGTGAATTCTGAGAACCCGTTTTCGTCGCGAACGCACAGCGAATCCGGAGTCCGATAATAAGCGAACGAACGGGAAAAAGACAGGGTCAAAGAAAAATAATAAAAGCGGGAAAAGCAAAGAGATTGCTTCGGGGTTAGTATCGGGTGAGGGCGCCTAGAAATTTCATTATATTTAATGCAGCAGCAGCGAGGTCACGGTTCTCTTTCCGCGTTTCTTGCGAGCTTCGCGGAACGAAAAGGTGCAGACGAATTTTTCTTTATCCGTCCGGGACGCGTCTTGCCCGTTTTATTGCGTTATAACTCAGCCTTATCTATGCTTTTCAATCGTCCCATCTGTAAACGGCGCGCGGCGGCGATCCGGCGTGATTTTTTTTCGTATCACGCACAATATTTCTTCTAGTTTATCTACAAAGCGCCCGCGAGACGTATTCAGCAACGGCACGATCGGCAAACGACAACGAATACCTCGCGATCGGTGAAATAAATTTCATATTTCCGCGCCGAGTGGTTCATTTCCGAGTGCATCGGAGGTACCAAAATCCTCAGGAAACGGAGGGCTGAAATCTCAAGGTTCCTGGGAAGCGAAACGTCAAAGCGTCTACATTATCATTTCACAGACCAAGGAGTCCCGGTGCTGCGCGTTCCGCGTTCGCGAGCCCCTTCAAAACAGTCTTCCATCGAACCCCTGGAAAATGCTAGTTTCCCGTGGGAAGACAATCGCGTTCGAGCTGCATAGTGGGTAATTCGGGCTGGGTTTCCGTTAAAAACCGGCAGCCCGGTTGATCGCCGATAAATCCCGCGGCAGTGAACGGGAACGAAGTCCTGGGTATTGAACGAAACCGACGGCGGCTCACCTGGAACAACGAGATCGGAGCCGCGGGACGAGCTGCGGAATATAACGTTGGAGAGGTTTCGGTCGTTCCATCCGCGGTATCTGCAACGGAAGCAGCACCGGCAGCGAGCTATTGTGCCGCGGGAGTTCGAAGGCCCGTGGATTTCTGGAGGAGGACGAGGAAGGGGAGGAAAAGCGGAAGGCTAATGGATGGAACGGAATGAGAACGAGCGTCGAATCCCCTGGCCGGGAAATCGAAACTCGCTGGGAAGAAAATTGTGCCCTTAGTAGTACAAGTAGCAGTCCCAGGCAACGTCGGAGCCAGGAGGAGCTAGGCGGAGCTAGGTAGGCAGACTGCGTGAGCCGAGGCTGAGTAAAGGCTAGCTAGCCGAGCTACCGGGCAAACAACCAACAACAACCATCCCCCGCACAAAAGATATACGCGCGGCACAACGTTTCACCTGCAACAGCACCGTAGGCTTTCAGCGGAAAATGCATCGTCGGCTGTTGCTGCTGCTGCTGCTGCTAGCGCTGCTCTCGGTGGAAGACCGCGAATCGGGGGATGAGGCTAAGGAATGAAGAAAACAAACAACAACTCCCCCGCCCCCGCGATTCTGCACCGGCGACGACTCACCAGCTCCCCGGCTCGATCCTTTTCTTTCACCTATTTTCTTCTCTTTCTTTCGTTCTGTCTTTCTTTCATTCTTTCTTTCTTCGGCCGACGATTTCCTTTTGCATACAGGCTGTTGCTGCGGACCGGGTTCGCGTCGCGTCGCCTCGCGTCGGTTCTCTCTTCGTTTCACGAGCATTGTGCCTGGTGGTAACATGCTCGTGCACCGTGCCGTGGCAATAACTATTCCGTTCTCCCCTTTTTCTCCACCAGCGAGTAATTCGTTGCTCCGACGAGTAGCGCGCCAGTGGAATTGATCCAGGAAATTGGACGATATTTTAACCTGTATCGAATTTTTCATCCGGAACCGCACCGCGCCGCACCGCGCTGCGCCGGAGCACCTTGAGCTGTTGGTATTTCTATTGTATCGCCAAGGTCGGGGATGATCGGACCGAGATCGCGAGAGTCGTGGTCCGGAGCAGTGGGACTTCTTCGGAGGATTTTTATTTGTAGTTTTCTGAGAGGAGTTAAAGTCGAGGAGATCTCAACTTGAAAGCGCTCTTATACTCTTGATCGAAATTAATAGAAGTGACGAATTTCTATTACCATTCGTTGCAAATTGCTTCGGAATAGTTTCGATCCGCAGCCCAGCATAATCATCGGCGGATTTCGCGCAGCCTGTTTCGTACGAGGATCCGCAATCTGCTACTCGCCACCGGTATTCAATATCCCCAGGCTCTCGGCAAAGCTAAATCGATGTCGAGGAGCGGTACTCGCCTAGGACGACCTTCGGTTTGACTAATTAGGGCGTAGACGGAGTTGCCGAGACAGGATAACCGGTTGCGAGCGATCTAAACGGTGTGTTTCGTAGTAGGAATCGTTATTATGCCGGGGTACAAGGCGGAGGAACACCCCGGTGAAACTTAATCATTGATGCAACAGAGAGAAAGGGATAGAGAGAGGGAGAGAGAGATGGGGGAAGGGGGAAGAGCGAGAAGGAAAAATGCTGACACGAAAACAAGAACTACCGACGCGTCTTGTACACAGGATCACGCGGTACCGGGAACCATCGAAGCGTTACCTCGAACCTAAGAGGCTCTCTTGTAGGTACCGATCTCAGCCAACCCACCGAGCATAAATAGTAAGGGTACACGACGTTTCACGTCAAGCTTAGCGGCGCGGCTGAGAAAAAGTGACAAATGGCCTGACGAAGTACTGTCCTTGCGGCCATCGAAAACCTTCTTACGCCACGAGCATATTAAGCACGCGGGACTACGTATTCCCCGGGACGTCGTCGTTGTCGTCGTCGTCTACGAAACTATTTATAGACGACACACCGACTCCGATAGAAAATTCCTCCTTCCTAAGAATCTCTCTTCTCGGGTTTTTGTCTGCCGCGCGTCCGATAACGTCCGCCGATAAGTCGGGAATAATTAAACAGCAACCGTCTACTCGGCTTACGCTGCACGCGTACCACTTCGCAATCGTACGCTTTTCTTCCCGCCAAGCGTTCCTTTCCTAGATCCAATTAACCCTTCGAGAGACGTTTCCGGCTGCCGCGGCACCATGTTGTAGTTTTACCGAAAATTTGTCTCATCTCCGCATCATTCGGGAGGAACGTTCACGCGCATTCTAAACTGGCAAACCAATTGATCGTGTGCTGTCAGTGCTTAGCAAGAAGTCCTCCGACAGGAGAATGCAGCTGCGAGCCGTCCGATTGGGTCTTTCCACGCGCACTTTCGATTCTAGCAGAATTATTGGCTAACGTGTGTGACGTCATGATCTAACCATGGGGCGCGAGCTAGGACCCCCTTTGCCTCTGCGCAGTCCCGCGGGATTTCGTGCGAGGCACGGACGGTACAAAGCAAAAGCTTAGATTCCTCCGTCTGTGTACCACTGGCCGTTTCTACTTACCGGCTCGACTCCTATTAAACGAACGTAGACAAACGAACGCTTCCAGGTAGGAATTACGTTGAATTAGCCGGGGTAGGAAATGAATCTTTCATAATTAAGCGTGGTTCACGGGGTATCGGGTTAACGCGGCCATAGATCTGCCGGTGAAAAGAATGCTAATGACCGTGCGGCAAGAACCGAAGCCGAAGTCTATGCCGAAGTCGAAGCCGAGGAGCACGCGATACCGCGAGTAGGATAATACCGGGAACTACCGAAGCGCGTTCGTTCTTTCCAGCAATAAGTTACAGCGGCGCGTCGATCGTAACCAAGCCGTGGCGATGCTTACCGGCGAGACGCTTGGAAAAAGTGACAAACAGCTCGACGGCGGTGGCGAACGAACCGAACGAACCGCACGAACGGACGAACGAACGGCGTCGCTGAAAGAGCAAGCGAGCAAGAGCAACGGGGAACGAACAAGGCATTAGTATACGCGCCGCTCGTGTTTCCCTCTCGCCCATTTAATTAACTAATTTATTTAATTACCTAACGATTACCTTGCCCGTCCCGAGTGAGCTGTAATTTATTTTTGCCGCGGTAACGAGCCGATCCGCGCGTTTATTCCGTCTCGCGATCACCGGTCGATCGGTTCAATCCGCGTGCGAACACGGGACGCAGAGAGGAGGAAAGATTACGGGGTGCGAAGTGTTTGTATGTGTGATGGATTCGCGCGGTTAATTAATTTCGTACGCTTCCGCGCCGAGTTGTCATTCGATCGAAACCGGTCATTACCGGCTGTTTAGGCGATCTGATACCGTGATCATCGTTTCGAGCGACTTGCCGAATCCGAAAATCGATTTCGAGATCTGCAAGCTTCGTTGTCTGACGCGAGGGAAGTTGATTGTTGTCGATCGCGAGAAATATTTTTGAAAATTTTTAATTCATTTACATATCTACGAGAGGAAAACTGCAATTGAGGACCGATTCTGAGTCAACTCTGAACGCTGCGGAGGAGGGGGACTCTAATGGAAGAAAGAGGCAGCGCGGTCCCCAGTGATTTGTTAAATCGGTCCGGACCGAATCGAGGAAGATTCGCGGACAATTATCGGCGCATCTCCTCTCTCTCTCTCTCTCTCTCTCTTACGGAGTAATAAATTGCAGGGGAATAAGAACCGGGCCCGGGATCGAGAGGTGCAAGCCCGTGCATCGTGGTGTCCGGGAGGGTTGATTCGTCGGAGCTGTAGGGCGATATTCACCTGTAGCTTCGCATACGCAATCCCGGTCGAATTCCCCGGGGCGCCGGCACAGCTCCGAGAGAGTCCGTTCTCTTTCTCTCTTTCTCTGTCTCGTACCTCGAAAATTGGTATTCCCCGGTAGGTCTGGGTTAGCGGCATCGGTATGTGGGTATTATACCCTTTGTATTCCGATGTGACACGCCTCCGTCACGTTTGCGGGCGTACAACGACAACGACAACGGCGACGACGACGACGACGACGACGACGACGACGACGACGACGACAAACGCCGGGCCACGGTGCAACGACCACACCGAGCTATAGCCGGACAACGATAAGAGTCTGTGCCTCCTCCTCCTCCTCTTCCTCCTCCCCCCCGCGCCCTTCTTTCTCTCTTCGTCGTCCCCCTACGCCCAGCTCGTTTGGTACAGACGTACACGTACACCTACACAGTCGTCGACGGTGGACGCACGTACGTGGACCCGCGTACCTGGACGCACTCACCGACACATCGACCAAATGCCCATACACTCCTGCTATACTGGGTGACGACTTCAAATTATTCGGAAATTATTCATAATCGATGATACGCGATATCCTCTAAATTCTGAGACTATCGTTGGGTCTATCGGTTGCTCGAGAGTAACTAAAATTGGTTCGAAATATCAAGGATAGCTTTCGTACCTCTTTCTTCAAATCGAGTGTTAGATATTTTTTACTGGATTTTGTACGTTCATCTATTTATTCTATCTATTATTTCTGATTTATCAACCTGGTTACGTGAAATGAATTGTTATTTCGAGGACAACTACCCGCTCCAACAAAGGCAGAGCTGTTTCATTAATTTTTGTCGCGCGCACCGTGAACGATTATAACGAAATGTTGGGGTATCGAGGAACTTTCGATGTGAACGATCTTGTTCACAGGGACAATCGACGAGTGATTCGAAGTCGTCAGGTGATGAGACTCACCCTGTATACGCGAAGGGTCCCTCTCGCTGGTAGCGGAGAGGCACCCGTGGCCGTATGTACGTTTGAGAATACATTATGTAAGCAAAAGGCGAAAAAAGGTCTGTGGAATAGCCCCCACCATCAGATTCTATCAAGTCGTCCCTCCGTTCTACTCTCCCCTCCATGGGGCCCCTACTCTCCTCCACGAGGGCACCGCCACGGTGTGTTCCTGTACCCCCCGACCCAAGGAACATCGGGCCAGGAGGCATCGGGGCATAGACCTTCGCTCTGTTATACGTACACGTACGGGTGCGTGTCCATTTCAGAGTTTCCTGCGACTGTTGCTCTCGAGAGTACTCTAAAATCTTCTCTCGCTACTTCGAAGTACTCTAAACATCCTTCTGATCATGCGTCGTCAAAGTCTGTTAAAACATACAGTTTACAAATTGTAAAAAGGACACAAACTCTCGAGAAGGGATTTCTACCTTCTAGGAATATGCTGTGACAGTAATTAGACTAAGAAGAAATTGGTTCAGCTATAAGAATGCAGTTCGTACACAAATAAATTTTGCTCTCTCTCTCTTTCTCTCTCTGCACACCGAGCCGAGCTGACGCCCGAAACCCGAGCGAAGGAGGGATTCGAAGAGAGAGAGAAAGAGAGAGAGGGAGACAGAAAAAGATGGAAACAATGCATCCTGGAAGTAGCCGGACGGACTCCTTCGCCTGGCAGACAGGCCAAGGGAGCGGGATAAAGATCGAATCGCACCGCGGTAGGATTCGATTCTTCTTCTGCACGGCGAGACGATACCCTTTCGATCCTTCGAATCGACGATTAGAACCTTCTCTCGAAAGGGCCTCGAAGAGGGCCTTTGAACAGGTTTGAAATAGATCGAATTCTGTTTGTCCGCTCTAAAATCTAGCAGACAAGGTGTCGAGTCCGTGACAACGGTCCCAGGTAGGCTGCTGATTTTTACGCGGAACGAAGATCGCGTATTTGTTCTTATAATTTCAACGATTATTGCGAGATAGAAAACTGGTCGTTCGACCGTGGTAGATTTAGTTGTCGAATCTTTTACTCGTTTACAAGTCGAGTAGAGAGTTACGCCAAGAACGTCAATGCTACTTCTTTTTTCGTCGCTTATTCTCGGCCCGTGCGCCTCTATCGCGAAATCCGCAGTTGTTCTCGTAAAATCGTGATTCGATTGCAGCCGATTTTTCCCCCGAGACCCGCAGCTACTGCGATAACATAAAAAACATCGCTGAAAAATGCATCCCCCGTTTCCCCTGTTTGCGATGCAGCGGCGTCCGGCGCATCGCGTTGCATCGCGGCGCAGCGCGGCGGCGACTGATTCACGAAATCCGAAATGTCCAGGAGCTACGTGCGTACCCCGGAATCACGTAGCCGTCGCCGGGACAAACTGGTCGGCTACCAGCCGATCCCTCGAGCCTTGTTGCTCGTCGGTACACATCGTTCCACTGTTTTCGAAAAGCTTCGAAGATCTCGGCGCCACGCCACGAGCCGAGCGTCGTGCCGTTCGCTCGCATACGCTTCTGCGATTTAAAAGGACTCGGCCAGAGCAACCGGTCGCGGTCGTTCGTCGCAAACCTCGGACCATCGACACCGGACGTCTCTTTTCTGCTTCGGACGATGCGTCTTCATTCTTTCTGGCCGCGGCCGCGGCTTCGCGGGCCCTTCGCCCGAAGAAGACCAAAAAGGACGCAGTACACTGACCCAGCAATGTGGCAATGTACAGCCAGCTGCGAGATAAAGAAACGCCTTCTTCTGTTGCGAGCGGATCCTCGCGGTGTTCGAGGATCTTCACCCCGGGAAGTTTGCCAAGCTCGGTCGAACCGGCGCTGAATAAAGTTGCAACTAGTTCGGTATCAAGTGGCGCCAGGCCACTGACGACGCGTAAATAAACTGGTCTCGGTATTTGACGAATTCATGACGAAAAATTAGTAGGCACGATTCAACGGCTAAACCGCGGCGATACCAACCGGTTTTATATTCTCCAGACAGTCGGGAACGTCTCTCTTTCGTTCCGGCAGTGATAACATTGTCTCGATCCCGCCGCGTAGTTTTTCTTTCCGTCCGGTTGATAAAATCGCGATGCTCCTTGCACGCCATATTTCTCTTGGATCGGGTCGCCGAGAAGATCCAGGCCCGTAACAGCGACAAGATAAGCGGATGCTTTAATCAAATCGTTCACGGCGAAGGCTGCGCCGTGTACCCTTGCGGAAAAAATGCTGCAAGATCCAGCTGCAAGCGAGAGGGAGAAAGACAAACATCTTCGCTTATTCGAAATTTCGTATTCCACGTCGCCATTTAATGTATCCGCGCGCGTCAGCTTCTGGCGCGAGCGTTTAATTAAGATTTCTCGATGCGGCACGAACCGGGCAATTTCGCTGTTATCCGGGGTAGCGCGTTATTCAAATCCGAATTTATAGGCGAGCGAACGCGAGGACCAAGACGATCGTTTCGCTCGCGCGAAACTCGTGAAATACCCGCGCGACGACGCGATACGACGCCCGCAGCCTCGTAAAGCGCGTCATTATAAAAAATATATATATATATATATCTGTGTCTCTCTCGGCGCGGTCTGCGGAAAAAAAGAACGGGATGGACGACGCGTTTCCCTTTATCTATAGTATTCGCCATCTCGAAAGGGAAACGGGTTTGAAACGAAACCAGCCGGCGAGTTATTCGCTGGGACGAAACGCGAGCGGAAAATTGATCGTTCAGCACGGTGGTGTCGTCGTCGGGCTATCCGGTATCGGCCGGTATAAACATCACCGACGCGCACCATACGCGAGGACGACGCGACGCTTGTTTAACTGTAACAGCTATGAACACCGCCCCTAATAAAACGGGACCATTCGCCAGCCGATAAATTCGTCCGTCGCATTTTTCCGCGCGAAAATACGTTCTCGTCCTTGCAACGCGAATCGCTGAGAGGCGATCCCGCCCGTTCGTTGCACCGACAGGATCTCGAAGAACTATGCTCGCCGCTCCTCCGTTGAATGCGCAAATCATTCGGCCGGAGAGCGAGAGCGTGGGTGCAGCAGGTGGAATAGATCCAGATACGATCCTCCAGGATCTCTCGTTTCGGACACCGTCCGCCTCCACCTCCTCCTCGCCGACCCTACCCAGAGGTCCTGAAAATCTAATTACTTCGGCTTCCCCCGTGCATTTCAGATGCACCGTAATTTCGGAATCGATTAAACCGGCGACGAGCTACCTTTCCTACCGCGCTCAACCTTCGATCCCGCCGACTATAATCTTGTAACGCTGTAATTTATATTAATTTTAAAATTGATTGTTCGCGGTCAATTGGACGCCTTCTCGCTGCTGCGTGCACGCGCTGCTGGGCTACTTCGCTACACTTTGTACTTCCGTCGACATCTTGGCTCTTAGGCTAGGAATTCCGTGGACGCGGAGAATATTGTAGGGTGATGAATTCCATGCGTGTGAATGCCGCTTGACATAGTTATATTAGTGACGGTTACCACGCGATGATTTGTTTTAAACATTTATTGATTACGTGTTTCATCGTTTTGTTTCATTCATGCACGGAGTGCGAATCGGCAAAGACGTGTGTTTTTCAAAATCTCAGACGGAGATTCGGACGAAAGTTTTGTTAATTGTATTGATTTTAAAGTTATAATTTGAATTAAATATTATTCTATTTTGCAAACGGTTCTAATCCTACAATATTTTTGGAATATTGAAATCAGTGTGTGACAATCCATGCACTCGTTTTAATGGCCACTTTTCTTATAAACGCATCAAATCAGTACGTAAGAAAACCGCCAGTTACACGGCCACCGAAACAATTAGTGTATCGAAGCACTCGATCAGCCGGCGGAATAAAATCTTCTAAGTAAGCTACCTTTCGAGAGCCGTCGTCCTCGCGCCATAACAAACGGTCACGGTGCTCGAGCCACGATCGAAAGCTTGCGAAGAGTGCAATCCGTCCGACGAGTTTTCACCGTCAAAGACGTCCAATTAAAAAGCCGAGGAGCTGGTTCTATCGGCGTGGCGCGCGGGATAAGAACCGGATAACGCGCGGTGCAAGGAAAATGCTCCGCGATGTTCGAACCGAGTTTCCCCCTCGGACTTGTTAGCGTGGATTTAACCGCGGGACATCCCACCACGGCGAACTCGCCGATTTCAATCGGCGGTTTCCGGTTCCCAGTTCGCACACCAAGCGAGCCGTGACTCGCTCGTTTGTTTCCCTTCGGGGGGAAACTAACGGGAAGCGCGTTGCGCGTGGGCGACTCCCACCGAGCCATTTCCATAAAGCAGGTGGACCTCATCCGAAAATGCTCGTGTCGCGAGATAACGTTCGAATTTGGGGCTGTTCTAGAAGCTTACGCTCGAGAGATGCAACAGCAGTCAACTCGACGATGTATCGAATGCATCCGATCCTTCGAACCACGGTAGACTGTTCGGTCTTCTTTACACCTCGAGAGTTAATTGTTATTGTTTATGTATTGCTTTAAACTATATAAGATTTATATTGCATATACATAAAAGTTGTCTGCGTTTATTGCAAGCAATAGAAGCTAAATAGAATGTCAATTCTTCCCTTAATTATTCTAATAGATGACATATTGACATCTTCAATTTTCAAAATTTTCCTACAATTTTGAATTTCATCTTTTCAATTTTGCTATAAACGTTTGCATTAGCTTTGCTGGGTTACAACTACCTCGTTGAAGTGAAATTTTAATTGAGCACGACTTAACGAAATCAAAAATAATTTTCAAGTCTCTAATATCCGGGCCGCATAGAAAGGACCTGGAGAGTTAATGTGAATTGCGAATTTTTACGAGGTTTATTCCAAGTTTCGATTTTTTGGTATAAACCACCCTCTATGTACAAGGGTAGCTTCGTGTAATCGTTCGATTCCCAGCGATAGCTCTGCGTACAGATTCCCTGAGCACGCCTGTCCGTGCCGAGGAAACGAAGAATATCCTCGAGTTTGCTCCTAATTAGCGTAGCCGCGTTACTACCTCTCGTCCTTCCGCCCACACCGGTTCGTCTCGTCCTATTCCCCATCCCTGTCCCACCGTTCCACGTTTCGGTCCCTCTGGTTGGAGAGAATCCTCTCGTCTATCTCTCTCTCTCTCCGGTTTTCCTCTCTCGAACGAGTGATCGCTCATTACACACCAGACGCGCCCTTTCTCCTGTGTACACAACGCTGGAATTCGAGGATAATAATTGAACCAGCCGCAACGCTGTCAATGTCCCTAACGATTCGCGCCGTGCGTGGATCCGCTTTGACAAGTTACGCGCGATACGCTATCGTATCGATCCCACGTTCGAGACTCGGGGACTGGCCTCGAAGACTGTTATCGTATTCGATTTCGCTTCTTGAAATGCTTATCGAGAATCTCTACTGCGAACAGGCTCGCTACGAAGAACCGAGATTTATCATCTGTTTTTACGCACTCGGAGATATTCGATCATACGAAGAAACAGAATAGGAACTGTTCCGTTTGTCGTGGAGCTTGTACATCGAAACAATTCGGAGTAATTTATATAGCATCGACGTCCGGATAGACGCATCACTGCTGTCTAAGACAATTACGAGCGAATGGAAGAATCCCTTTTCGTTCTTCTTTTTTCGAGGCGGAATGCTCGAGAAAAAGGGAGACCGGCGGGGACGATACGGCCGCGATCGTAACTCGGAGACGATAGTACGTGGAATCGCGTTTTCTAGCGTTTGCCGCACGGCTAATCTCGAAGTGGCGCACGTCCGTTGCAGCCGTGCCCGTGTCCGCAGGATAATTGCCCGTGGAAAAAGCGAAATTCTACCGAGCATAATGCGACACGTCGCGATTCCGCGCTCACGGGTCGACAGAAATCCCGACGACCACCGTGTACCGTTATACGAGACCTGTCACGCACCCTTGAATAATATCGACAGATTTACCAGCGGGACGAGCGCTCACGATCCGAACGTAGTTCCGGCGACGTGTTCAATGACGCAGATCGTGCGTCACGATTTAAATCGTCACGGTCGATCGAGCGCCGCCGATCGAAAGTACGGCGGATTCTAAGGCCGACGCTTCTGCGCCGCGCCGCGTACACAACTCGTCTCAAACGAATTTCGAGGCGCGTTCCAACTGTTTTTGCGATCGTTCGATCGAACCCGTGAACCGACTAAAGCGCGAAAATTCGAAATCCGTCGAGGCGAGGACGGTTCCCACAAATTAATAACGCATCGAGGCAACCGAGAAATTCGTATTCGGTGTAACGGCACACTACGCGTAATGTGGGTCGGTGCAGGAAGTAATTTTGCCCGTGTCGCGCGTTCGCTGCCTCGATATCCCACGTAATAACTCAGAACGTTGCCCGCTATTCTTGCAGAGCTCGAACCTTGGTCAAGAGCTGCTGGACCGGGTGTTCAGGCATCTGAATTTATTGGAGACTGCGTACTTTGGCCTCCGCTACCTGGACCACGGCAATCAAACGGTAAGAACGACACGATTCTCCCTGATTAGACCGCGAGAGGTTTACGCGTTCATTGCCGCGCGAGGAACTACGAGGAATTTTAGAATAATCGTTGTTTCTCTTCTCGAGGCAATGAATGCGCGAAGATCCGTCGATCCAATGACAAGAAGCCCGTGGCTCCGTAGCTCGTAACGAGATCGCGCTGAATGAAACAGCAAGTTCGCGGCGGTTTACCGTTAATTACATTTTCCACGATGAAAAATTCACACGGCGCGGCGATGCCCCGAAGGCGGCCGATCGCATCGGCCCCGGAGGCACGGGGAGGATAGGATTATTATCTACGGGAAACGTCGAGCTGGCTGCAATTTCCGGCCGGCCGGCTCGATGAACAGTTTCAGTTTGGCGCGGGCTCGTCCCCTGATCAGCGGGGCCCGGGGATTAATTATTTTCCAAGTAATTCTCGACTGTTATTCGCGGCACTCTTCAGCAATGGCTCGACCCAAGCAAGAAGATCGGGAAACAGCTGAAAGTGCTGAAGGGAGATCCGAGCTCGGATGTCTACACCCTCTACTTCGGCGTGAAATTTTACGCGGCGGACCCGTGCAAGCTAATCGAGGAGATCACAAGGTCAGTAGATTGAATTTATCACCTAGACTAACTAGTTTCTAACTCGGCCCCTCCCCTCCCCCCGGTCGCATAACGATTGAGAATTATTGAATAGCCCCACGGAGACTCGCCCGATCTTGCCGGTTGCACCGATCTACCGGAAACTATCGATCTATAATGTATCCACATCCACCACGAAAGTAACTAGGAAACCTGAAAATACAGTAGGCGTCGACGGTATATTTATATACAGGGTGGCCCACCTAAATATCTCCTTCATTTGTAATTTTAATTTGATGAAAGAAAAAAAGTGCACTTATGAATCAAAAACACTGATGATCTTGATAACCCCGAGAGAAAATTACCTCAGGAAAAAAATGTTCTTGCCAGAAATATTGACACCATGCACATTACGTAAGAAATAATTTTTCCATCACAATAACCAGAAGAGATATTTAGATGGCCTTCGATCGGTATAGTCCCACAGAAAAAAGTTGTAGAAAACAATTTCCGAGGTCCGAGGTCCGAGGTCCGAGTCTCATATGGGTCGGTTAAGAGAGAGTCTACCAGAGGAGGCATTTACACCGGAGAAAATTGCGTTCGCCGACGGCACGGCACGGCGCGGCGCGGCGGCGTAGAAAAATGAATGAAAAACTGCTGTTCGCGCGAATGTTCGGTCGTTAGATAGACTATCAAAGAGCCACTAGCGGCCAAGGTGCTAATAACAGTAACTGAAAGATCCGTACGGATCCGTGAACTCATCCGTTCCTCCGCAATTTCTCACCTCCGCCGCCGCCGCCGCGCCGTGGCAAACGATTAATCGTACACGAGACAATGCGAACGATGAGGACAGCGATCGCTATCAATTTTATTGCCGAGAATCTAACAGTACTCTTTCATTCTCCACGGTCTAACAGTAGGAACGAGGATGATTCCTCTGGCGCCGCGCCGTAGGAAAAGAATCGCTCCACGTATCGTTTCCCCTCGTTGAATTAATCAACGGAATAAGTTCTCTAATCTGGCCGATCGGTTCCTCCGAGAAACACCGGTAACGGATCGTTGACGAGTTGCGTTCGTATAGGTGCTCGGAGCCTGGCAAGTTCCCCTGTCCCGTGAATACGAAACAGCCGTGGAAAGAAGACTGTGTGGGTACCAGAGCGGTGTCGCAGACACTGCATGCCTGCCTCGTTATCCTAATGAGTCAGGCTTAAAATTCTCAAAGCACACACACGCTGCTTCAAAATCTTTCCACCTCGACGCCGCGCCGAGCCGTCCCGACCCGACGACGGAGCTAAGAGAATTTAAAACACTCGTTCCTCGGCATTGCACTTCTTCCGGAAGTGTCGTCTTCTTTTCACTGAACGATGCGGATCTCTCTCTTTCTCTCTTACTCGACCTACCGTTGTGCTTCTTCGTCGCGACAAATTCT
Source organism: Lasioglossum leucozonium (assembly GCA_028454225.1). NCBI lineage: Eukaryota > Metazoa > Arthropoda > Insecta > Hymenoptera > Halictidae > Lasioglossum > Lasioglossum leucozonium. The sequence continues at coordinate 8,580,369 of CM052209.1, read as the reverse complement.
GTAACCGCGATTTGTCGTCGGAGATTTCATTCTGAGAACATGAACGCTGGAAATTTTTCTTTCATTCTCGTTCGCGTTTCTTTACCGCGAAGATTGTATCGAAATGAATTTTTCCAACGTTCAGAAAGTTGTCTGCATATTCAACGAGGCGAGGATCCCGATCGATTTTTCTCAGACTGAATTTTCCGTTCGACTAGAAGACCGTACGAGACGTGTTTCGCCGGGGGACTGAACTGCATCGAATGCAAATTCGTGCCCCCACAACTCCGCGCTGATTATGCAGGGCGCCAGCGATAATCAATCGCACGAAGCCCCCGACGTTGATTAGCTAATTGAACCCGATTAAGGGGCAATTCTCATTGTATTCAGCCGAGTTCAATTTCTATCGTATAGAATAGTGCATAGAATCTACATTGACCCGACCTATAATGCATCCTATTGTCAGCTCTGACAATCGGTGGGGTCAATACGCGACTGTGTAACAATGATACCTTAAGTCTGTCCTCTAAGCCTGAAATAACAGCGGAATCCGTTCGGCTTGAACTGCTTCACAGTATCGGTTGCTGCGCTTCGCCCAGCTTCGATAAACTTCATCTAGACCCTGTGATAAAAAAAAAGTTGTATTCAAGCTCAAGCTGATCGAGAAAAGGCATTCAGAGATATTGACTACGCATTCTCTTCTTCGTTCGCTTTCAAATTGTTCCCTAACACCTGATAACTTTTATAAAATTCTATGCGATATTCAGTGTACAAACATCGAGGCAGCTGTGTGGAACTTCGATATTTTGTTTCAGCTGATGAAAGAGTTACTTCTAATTGAAGGAGTTTCTTCGATCGCCAGAACCAGACGTTTCTTACTTTCCTTATGCAAAATAAAAATGTTTTTTATTGATTGCAAGGTGCAGGAGTAGCATAAAAATTGATTTCATCCATTGATTATTTAGTCAAAAACAACATTACAAGATTCTTGAATTTTTAAATCCTTTTACCGTTTTATTCTGTCCCAACCAATTTCTTCATAAACACATAAAGATCCGCAGTCTATTAATAATCTTAATTATTCGCATAAGTGCTTAAAATCCTCAGTCGGATAACAACTACACTATAAAATTCTATGAAATGCTCGTCGTACAAAACATCGATGCAGCTACGACGAAACGTGGATATTATCTCTCGGGCGATATAAAAAAGAGTTACACTTCTAATTGAAGAAGTCCGTCTATCGGTACGAAGATATCCGCGAAGAATACAGGGTGTCCCAAAATTCCTACAGCATCCGGAAATGGGGGGTTCCTGGGGTGATTCGAAGCAACATTTTCCTTTGCAAAAAAGTCCGTCGGGGCTTCGTTTAGGAGTTATTAACGAAGAACACTGACCAATCAGCGCGCGACCTAGACGCGTGTTGGCAAAGATGGTTCGGCGCGCCAGGCGGATCCCCTCGCTGGAGCGTTAGCGGTCCGCCGCGAAGAAGAAGCGAACAAGTGAAGGAGTTGAAATTTTGAATTATTTATTGTAAAAACTCACTTATTTAGCCGTCAATCCATTTGCTGCTTGGAAATGTGGGTCACTGGCCCACTCAGTGACGAACTCCACAGCTGGCCTCAGGTATACGACAGTGCCGAACGGTAAGGGACGTACGGTCAGGTCAACGAACCGCACAGCTGGTGATGAATAGTAGGTATACGACAATCTAAGGCCCAAGGAATGCGGGGTGAAGTCAAAGATCCGGACCCCCACTTTCACTGTTCAAACGATAAATAAATCGTATGATTCTTTCATACAGATGGCATGAAATTTTTCCACACTCGCGATCATTGTTCACACTTGACATAGCTATGCACTAATAACAATTCCAATGACACTTGCATCACAGCACAAATCACAATAATGAGGAAATGAAATCAGTAAACGGCGGTTTTCATGCATTTGTAGCAAAAATGAGTAAGTTCAGTTTAATACAGTAGAGAGATTAAAATAATTAAACACTCCAATGTATTATTTTCAACTTGTTCACATGATTAAAGTAAAAATCAAATATCTGTTTGGCTCCTGTTCCTTGCAACAGCAGCAGCCAACTTTTATTTTGCATAAAAACCCGCAGTCTAGTGATTATCACTATTAAAAACACACATACCAGCAACCGTGAGTTCTGTACTGACAACTCTTTGGAGATGTTCTCTCTACCACGGCTCGAACGACACTGAATTTTACGCAAGATTTTTCTGAAAAGTCTAGGGAGGTCGTTATGGGTGTCGAAAATGCACGCTGTAGCACGCTTGCAAAAACGACGGGGTGGATGGACGAAAAACAGGATACGAGAACGACCGCCGTAAGACTAGAATTTATGGCAATCACATGTTTCGGTATTCCTGCAGATTGGTACGCAGAGTCAATGCGTAATTTTTCGAAAACGTTGTCCGTCCTTCTTTTAGAAAGGTTCTTAAGAAATGTGTAGGACAATAGGAACCCTTGCGGCTCGCGGACCTGACGTTTCTACCTCTTGGTGGGTAAAAGGACTTTTTTGCAAAGGAAAATGTTGCTTCAAATCACCCCAGGAACCCCCCATTTCCAGATGCTGTAGGAATTTTGGGACACCCTGTGTTTAGGATATTGTCTTGTATAGCGATTTGGTTCAGAACAAGGAACCTTTGTTTCTGGACATGTGGTTAGTGTCGCGTCGCCGATGGTCGCATCGTCGTCGACTCGGCGCCGAAATCCGACACCTAGCTGTTTTCCGGGGTCCACTCATGGACCAGATTTTTAGACAATAGTTCTCTGTATTTTCACTTTTTCCAACGACATCCCCACCCGTTGAAGATTGTAAAGGAGAGGGAAAAATTAGCTTTCCTTCATCCTGGTCCTGCGAGCTCCGGGCAGATTCTCGTCGACTGTCATCTAGTAAACTTAGTCTCGTAGCCATCGTACAAACAGTCGGCAGATTCTCTCCGACTGACCACCTAGCAATTCTAGTTTAGTAACGTAATCATTGTACGGACAGTCGGGACTCTCACAGTCCGCAGTTGAAATATATTATTGTTGTCACAATTATAACATTTTATTCTTCCCATTGAGGGAAGTGGTCCTTCGAGTTAGTTATTATAAATTAGTCGGCACACCACGTGCAAGTTTCGAAGTGACTCGATCGATCGGTGGATCGACTAGGAGTTCACTCAACACCCTGTATAGTCGCGATCGGACAGTCGAAAAATGGCGGGCATCCGTCAATTGCGAGTCGTCTGCTGCCGTTCAGAGACGTTTTATTCGAGGGTAGCCGAATTACGGTTCTTAAACAGATCGCCGCCGTTTTTCGTGACTTCTTATCGGACAGTAGAGTCTCCTCGATCCACCGTCGGGTCGAGATCGATGGAGCATAAGCGACCGTCGCGTCGATGCGTGCCGGTCCTTTTAATGGAAGCCCGTGAAAAATTGGGGTTTCTGACACCGATAGAGCGGCCTCGATTGATTCCTTGTTCGGTGCTCGGGCTCCATCAACCCCTGCCCGCGATGCTCGATTTCACCCCCGGCGATTCGGCATTTTTTCCTCCTGATAAACACAAGCTTCCTCCGGCTCTCTCAGTCGGCAAGATAAAGCGGCAGTGTTTTTTCTTTTATGTTTTTTTTTTGCCTTTTTCATCGAGACCGTCGATTTGGCCGTCGATATCGATCATTCGCTGTGCAGCTCGCCTTCCTACCCCCCTTCGCCTCTTCGCTTCTTCGCCTCGCGCAAAGTCCAAGAACCGATATCTGCTCGTTCCATCGCGAATATTCGAGTTCCGCTTCCGCGTGATCGCCGCGCGTTCAGGGATCATTTATTTTTCGTGCTCGAACGCTTTGGGGCCGTCGGAACGCCTTATTATTACGCTGCAGACGCGGAAGCAACGCCGCTTTTGCGGTAACACGGATTTTTCCATGCAAATTCGCCTTCCGTGTCCTCGCTCCGTCGCGTGCACTTTAACCCCAGATCGCTTCGCTGCGGATTACCCGAAATTATTTGACACGTAGCGGTGACCAGGGTTAGGGGATGAAATTGCCTGGAAAAATCCAAAGTCCCGAAGTCTCACTCGGAGATATAGACATCGTGTCATCGCCGGAAGAATAACCGTCGAGTTCATTCCGTTCTTGATTTTCTTAAAAGCAGCGCCGTACCGTCCATTCTCCCAGGCCATAAAACTCTCATTGTGCTTATCTAGAATGACGCCGGTATTAAACGGTCGCCTCGCCATATAAAGTTCGCGGAGTCGTTCGATTATGTCAACGAGGAAATCCCCGGGACCGAGGGCAATTTCGTTATTGCATATTTGAATGCAAAGCATCTTCTTGCCGGGAGAACACTAAAATCGCACGTCCGTATTATGATAATCTTCGGTGGGGCCGGGGGTTTTTCTGTCGTTCACATTTTTCGCGGAATCGAATTACCGATATTGGATAAGAATATTTCGATGCTATCGGTTTCGCCGTCTCGCTGCAGCTTAATAACTGTGATCCCGAGGGAAACCTGCTCTCTTAGGGCGAAAACAACTTTCCTGAAAAATCATTTTGTAACTCGTCGCCCGAAGCGTTCCAGCTATTTTCAGCCTGCCGTTCGCATTGTGTGTGTATATGTGTAGCGAATTGCGTTTTAAAGAAATCCGCGATCGCGAGAGCCTCGCACCCTGTAAATGCTCGCCGATATTGGAAGACGAGTTTACGAGCCTCCGAATGAACTTCGAGATCGTTCGCTTGTCTCCCTTTTTTTTACCGTTACATGTAATTTTCAATTCAACACCTTCGTCCACGCGTTTTTACTACGCCGAATTGTCGATCTCTATGCAAATATCAATTTTTACGGACCAGTTCACCGAGGAAAACTCTAGATTTCATGACAAGGTAATAATAACGAAAAGAATCGTTCGATTATTACCTTGCCCTATTTATTTCTATAATCCCTGAAATGGTGAAAAATCTGGTCGACGGATTATCACCAGGCTGTGGATTTTATGCGTTCGTGGAAGAAACGAGTGAGTGCAATTTATGACATTCTCGCAGAGAAAAAAATAAAAAGAAATTCGTATTCCCACGACTTACAATCGACGGGGAACATTTTTACACTGCATAAAAATCCGCAGTCTAATTATCCGGGCAAATTGAAACGTCCGGCTATTTAATAAAAAAACGGACAGTACGAGTCGCAGGTACGACCGACGCGACGTTTCAACGAATAGAATTGAATCCTCATTTGCACGATCAGAATGTTCGTCGGGTATAATAAAATTCGTGACGAGCCGCGCCCAAAATTGCGAAGACAATTTGATTTCGATTTAAACGAACAACATTCGTATTGGTAAATCTTTGTGAATCCTCGTGTCGCGAGTGGACATTACACGGGTTAATGGTCGCGAAAGAATGCGAAACGAACGAGCGATCCTATTTTTCCGGTTTCTTACGATCGGTCCGTCCATGCGGCGGCCACGTCGGTTCCCGGTTTCGCCGAGGAGATCCCGGGTAATATTTAGGGAAGATATAAAGCTAATACTGTTGAACCCGCTTTACTCCTGGGCTGTTTCGCTGTTCCAGGCGCGGAGGAGCCCGGGCCACGCGCGTTGCTCTTTCCGTGAAAGTTAATAATAATCCGGGAATATGCGCCTCCCATTTACCCGGGGAGCATTATTTATACGTTGCTTCCAGTGCGCTTAGAGATTCGATATCCCGCCGCGGTTTCGTCCGGTCATTGTGCAATGGTCGCGAAGGTTGCAGCGTACGGTCCGAGGCCGGGGCCCCGGACAACCGTCCATCGATTGCTTATACACGAGATAAAAGATGAACACATTTGCATATAGATTGAGTTCGTCCGTTTCCCGGCACGTCTTTTTTCGCTTCTTGTCTCCCCTCCCCTCCCCACTCCTCACCACCCCCGATTTCTACTACTGAATCAACTGAAACCGAATGAAACGAACCGCTCGGAATCCCCTTGCACCCCCACATCTTCAACAACCCGACCACGACAAACTCGACCACGGTCAATGCCGTCCGAGAATTCTTCGGGTCAGTTCGAATCCCATCGTCTTCACGCTGCGCGGCTCCTGTCTCTCGAGCCGACACCAAACGAACAGTACAATCGCCTAGACATCTCCTAATTACTTCTCGATCTCTTTTAGGTCATGCAAATCCCAATGATTTCATGTAGAATAGAAATTTGATGCATCGATTTAATAGAAATTGATTTAATTTAAAAACGACATTACACTATCGTTAACCCTTTGCAGCCGGAGCTATTTTAACTTAAACATTTCTTCCGACCTAGAATAATTCCATTGTATATGTTTTTTTTTAATTTTATTGGATAATAATAAATAATAAAATAATAAACGATATTGGGAATAATGGGACAGCTATTTTTCACCGCTCGAGCGCCAAGAGTTTCTGTCTATTTCACCGAGCGAATCACTTCATAAATACAATAAAAATCGGCGGGTCTACCGATTATGCTAGACGCGGGCATGCATACTTCTGTCGGCGTGTTCGGACTCGTTCGAACGAGAACCGGTCGGAGTATCGTTCTCCGAAGATTAATAAACGATCGGTTTATCGGTCGGACGATCGGCTCGGGTTAGCTTCTACGGCGATATTCCGAAAACTATTCGAAGTTCGCGGAACGTCTGATAAGTTCGGTGTTGGTTCGGTATCGGCGCAGGCAGACGGGAGTATCGACCCCCACTGGTGGTGATCGAAACGGAAACACACCTCTCGTTCCATTCGGACGAGCAAGATCGGCCCCCCTCTCGACTATAGATTAGCGTGTGGCTTGCCCGAGGCGGCGAGTTTCTCTCCCCGAGACCGTAGCAATTAAGCCTCCCCACCCCCACCCCTTCACCCCGGAGCTGCAATTATCTACCGAAAATGAAAATTATAGAGAGCATTGTCAGGAGAGACCGTACCGCGGACGCGCGTTCGGTAGGCCATTCTTTTCGGGCAACTTTTCCCTTTCGTGTCTCTATCTACTAAACTCTCCGCTACGTAGACACCAAAAAACGAACAATCGAACCGGTTTAAATCTGTCTGCGAGCCACCGAGAAACGAATATCCTCTCCCTCGCTTTTTTCTATTGTTTTACGGGAGCCGTTTCACAACGTTCACTTCCCAGAACGGTGAACGGTGCAGTAGCGAATTTCGAATCATGACCGAAAATCCGAAATTTCGCAACAATATTTTTCGGCGGACTTTAAAATTCTCCAGAATACTAAATTCCACAGGAACGCTCGAATGCTGTCGATATTAAATCCAGAGACTTTGATACCGAGGCAAAGGAAACTAGCAGTATTCGTGTTCGGCGGATTCTTTGGAATCTTGATCGCCTCGTTATTGCATCAGAAGGGATTAAAGGCAGATCCAATAATGTATAAAAGGTTTGCGAGGCCGGGGCGCAGCGTTTTTATTATTTCACCGGTTGAGTACAACGCGCTAGCCAGTTTAGCCGTCGATATATTATCTAGATCGATATACGAGCCGTGCAATGCCCTTTTCCCGTCACGGTAGCGCACAGACGGTTAAGGCACTTAGTACTTTTCGTCTATCGTTGCTAATGTCCGCCCACGGTACTCGCGGAGACTCGTAACTTCCATCCACGCCGACTTCCGGAGGCTTTCGACGACGTTCCATCGACGTAGTTGCAACGTTATATCCAGCTTCCACCGGGGCCGCGGACACACAGAGAAAGCCACTTATTTTCTCGCATACCATTGAACACGTACGCGAATTTACCGCTCGTGCAATCGCTCGTAATCGGTAACGCGACAGAAAAATTGGCAAAAGTCGGCGAGCGTTCCGCAACTCCGCCTCGAACTTCAGACGCATAAAAGTGATCGAGCTTCTCGACGCAATTATTTAAATACCATGGAGGAGGAGGGGCGAGGTCAATTTCTCCGGCTCGGACCATGAAACTTTATGCACTTACGGAAAATGAAAACCGTGCAATCTACTCGAGCGAATGGAATAGAATTTTATATATCTCGAGAATTTCACGTATCTCCTTCTACATCTCGACCCTCTCCGGCACTCTGCACGCCGCGTCACTTCGGAAATATGCATATGGCGCGGCAAACAAGCCAAACAATTTCCTTCCGAGTAATATTTCTAGAAAGAGGTCGTAGATTTACAATTTTCAGGAATTTTCTTCTCGAAAGAAAATATTGAACCTTGACATCTTCATCGCGAGCCTACTTCGATCATAGTCGAAGGGGTTAAAGAACGTGGTGCGTTGGCGTAAATTGAAGCGTGTACGATCGCTGTGAGGGCACCTTAACGCCCCCCTGGCACACAACATAACAGGATACCAGACGCGGACAGTACGACTGGACCGCAGGACATAAAACCCGGGTTTTAAGGGCGGGGGCGGGTGAAGGGGGGCCCGGGATAAGGCACTGTCGCCGATGGTTCTCCACTTTTGCCCGCACACGTGCCTCCACGGGCAGTGCTGCCGAGAGTGCAACGAAAAGATACGTCACGTCATGTCACGGCGATGCGGCGCGGCGTGGCGTAGCACGCTCGTAACGCGAGGAATATGGAATACGTGCTACCGAACGGGAGAGCGAGGAGGCGCTCATTTAAATAATTGAATTTCATTTTCCCGCGGCGAGAACCCTTTAGCGTCGCGAAACCCGGCCAGCGGGCTGGAAAGAAGGATAATTAGATGATAAATGTTTTCAAAGGCAATAATTGCTTCTTCCACGTTCGTTCCGGGGTGAACTTTTTCGCGCAGAGGATCAAAGCCGCCGGACAAGAATTCCGCCGAGAAGATCAAACAGAATTTTTTAAAGACGACGGATGATTCTCGATCGACGTCACGTTCCACCGGGATTTTGCGCCGAAAGGTGGATCCCGAAATTCCCGGGAATTCCAGATTCCAGAGACCGTGGTGGCGTTTGAGAATTCCGGATGCGTCGGAATTGTTCGTTTTCGAGGGCGTTCGTGCGTGCTGGGATGGTTGCTTATTTTTCGATTTCCAAATGTTTCCTGCGACCTCGCTGAAACAGTGAAAACAGTAGTTGTAGTTGTCGATTTTGCGAGAACAAACTAATCTGAAAAAAAAACCCCATGAACCGTAAGGACCACTCTAACGCACACGCGTTATCATTGCTCGGGCGAGCGTTGCTCGGCCGTGAAAGTAAAACGAGGAACAAAGGACTCGGACGACGACTTCTCGAAGGGAGCTCGTATTTCCGAGACGACGATAACGGCCGACAAATGGTGTCGCGTCGCGTTTTTATTTTTCGCGGCGCCGCCGAAACTTCTTCGACGTCTGCGCGTGAACGTGCCCGTATGTAATTTCTCGTATTCGCGGCGACTCCTCCCCAAAAATTAGTCCTCCTCGAGGATTCGATCGATCCGCGCGAGACGGTTCGCGACAGCAATTCGCGTCCCGTTTCCCCCGACGCACGATCTCCGGGCGTGGTTTATTAACGCACGAATAATTTCCCGGCCCGAACTGTGAATTCGAGCGAATCCCCGAGAGACCCTTTTCCCCTTTTCGAATTCTGTTTCCTCTTCCGGCCTTATCCGCCGCCCTCTCTCTCTCCACGGTCGCTGATGCGAGGATTACCCGCGAAATTCCTTTTAGGATAATTCCGTAAGATTTACTCTCGTTCTTTCTCCCGTTTCCTCTGGATGTGGCGCGCGGCAGGCTCGCAGGCCCGGGCAGTCGCGAGACTCGGTTTCTTCCGCGGCCGAAAAAAAAGATTCAATGTATCACCGTTGAATCATTAAACTCTCATTCGTTAGGCTCTTCTTGTCCCGACAGCCTCCCGCAGGATTCCCCCGTTCCTCTTCCTGTCGTCGACTTTAATCAGCCGGTTTTCTTGTCCGCTGTCGTTTAATCTCTGTTTCTTATTTTCTCTCCCTTCGCGCTCGTCCTTCTCGCGAGAAGGTCGGCCGGCCTGCTCTTTCCGTTTTCTTCGCTAGCGTCGCGTGATCCCGGATCGCCGTTTATTAACGCGTGTTAGCGCCGCTACGAAAAATCGTGGTGTTTAGTCTCACCAGGACGCCCGAGCTCACGGGAACCACGCGGTAAAAGAAGCTGTCAACGCCGTTAAAGCGACGCGACGCAACACGGGAAAGATGGATCAGAGATTTCCTGGGACTGTCCGAGATTACGGTCGGGGTTCGTTCGCTTTCGTTCTATCTTGATTTCACGCTCTTTATTTTAGCGATACGTAGCGTCGCGTCGCGCGAGGACGCTATTGTTGCCGGTAGATTGCGGATCTTTACGCGTTTAATGTTTCCGTAGATCTCGCAGGACAAAACAGAGCTAAACGGAGAAACCCGTTACTGTCGTTCAAGCTCCTCTTAAACTCGAATCTAATTCCATTTTCCTGGGAGGTTGATTAATTAAATTAAAAATTGCCCTCATAAATTGTACATTTGTTGAAATCCTGTTGGTTATGAAATAAGCTAATGCTGACAATCCGTAGTACGTGAATTAGAGAAAAACAGAAAATAGAGTTTATTACAGAAGTGAATACAAGAGGAGCTTCTCGCTCAAGCGATTCGGTTCAACTGACTGTGATCGAACCTCGAAGTCTGTCCTCGGAGAACCACAGTCTTTACAGAGGTCTTTACATTGTAGTCAAAAACAGAAAATGGGAGAACCAGGTTCTCAGTATAAGGGACAGCGGCAGAGGAGACTTTTCTTTCGCGCTCACACAAAATTCTAAATGCATACAATTTAACAACATTACAGTTACCTCGATGTGTCCATTGGTTCGAGCTGCGCTTACTCGTTTTTGTCGTAAACGCGCAGAATCTATACGAGAGAAGCACAGCTCTGACCGTTGAGGACGCAACGGAAGAAACCGCCAGCCTTCGGGAATCGATTTCGAGCGATGCAGTTTGATTGGCGATCGTCTGGTTTTACATTTTTCTCTCTCAACAGTCTCAACCAAGGATAAAGATGTCCTCCGCGCGTTTACACGGTCTGTCCCGGTCTCGCTCTTGTTCTTCCTCTGGTTTTTCCCCGGTTGTCCCAGACCGACGCCGAAGGAAGCGCTATCGTTAAGCCGATCCTCTTCTTCGCTCCGCCTCGCGTGCCGCCTCCATTTACATCGCGTTTCCAGGATTCCTCGTAACCCCGGCGTTATTGCGGCTGGCGGCGCAACTTATGCAAAGTAAATACCGCTCTCGCGTGCGATACCGGGGAACAAGCGCGGCCTCAAAGTGTTACGGAAAGATGGCTAACGAACCTCTTCGCCCGTGGTGCCCGGTCGACGCTTTTTACCACCTCCGGAGACGCTTTCCTTCTCAGCTCCGGCGAGACGGGCGATCTCGTTTTGCTCGAATCGATTATCCCAAACGGATTACAGCGCAGCGATAGTACCAATAATAAATGTCCCAATGACGCTGCGATCGCGGTTGTTTGATCCGGAGTTTTGAAAATTGTTTCCATCGATTACGAGAAATGGGAGTGACAGAACAATCGACTTCTCTTAATAATTTCAACGAACGCATGGAATTCCGCTGGTTAAGTGAAGCTTGCGAGAGGAGAAGCTTGCGGAGCTGGCAAGTTGTCAGAGAATTCGCCGGGGAACTCGAGATTCCTCCGAAAGAAAAGACTGTCCGTCAGGGCAGAACCGAGGTAGTCGAGCAAACAGTTTCGCTTTTCATCGATCAAGCATAATAACGCGTAGAACAACGGGCGAGCAAGTTATAATCAAGACGTGCGAGAGGTTGGGGGGAGGGGCACGATGACAGCGAACGCGGCTGAGAAGCGAGGAGCGGAGAAGAGGAGGTAGGAGAGAGATTGGCAGGTAGAAAATGAAGAAAAAGGCGAGGGAAGTATGCGAGCGGGAAGGAATCTGCGTAAGGGGAAAGGTATGTATGAAAGGGAGAACGTGTCGAACGTCCGCGGGAGTACAGGAACCGAATGTAAGACCAGGAAAGAAAGGCTTTGGTGAGAAATGGCGGGGCCGAGCGCGAGCGAGGGAGAAAAAGAGAGAGAGAGAGAGAGAGGTGAAGGGGAGATAAAAGTACGGTTAACGATGAGTGTACAAGAAAAGAAACCGCGAGAGACCGTCGACATTAAAATCGAAGTTCGCGGCAAGCCGCAACTCGACCCCGCGCAAATCCCATTTTTCTTCGCGTCCTTTTTGTTGCCCCTCCTCGCCAGGCGTACACTGAACTATTTCCATGAAACGGATGAACACGACCGTCGAATTTCCATGTTCGTGAAAACAAGTTAAAATCAGCGAGTTTGCTTCGGTGTGTTCACAGATACCAGTTTTTCCTGCAAGTCAAGCAGGACATCCTGCAAGGAAGACTGCCCGTCTCGTTCGACCTGGCCGCCGAACTGGGAGCATACGTAGTTCAATGTAAGTCCCTTCATTCGTCTTGTTCTTGTCGGGAATATTTCCCTGGAAAATTTCTTCGCGGAGACAAAACTGCTGTCCGTCCGTCCATCCTCGGATCTCGTGCACCGCACGAAAGACGAAACCGCGATAATGGAATCGGAAGCGAGCGCGATCAATCAGCCGGCTAGCGTTCGCTCGATTTCTTTTCGCAACGAAAGCTTCCGTCAGCTTGACGCGGAGATTATTACCGTTTCTAATGAACGTTATGATTAAAACTAGCGGCTTTAATTAAATCCGGGGATATTAATCTTTCAAAGGTCAAAGAAAGCTGGCTAGACGAGGGGCTCGAGAGCTCGGGGGTAATATCGTTGCGGCATTAACCTTCTGTCTCAAGGTTACCGTGGAACGAGATTACATTTTTTTTTATTAGCGTTAATACCGCACTGCAGTTTTCGTCGCGAGAAATTCCCACCGCCACCGCCACCGCCGGCCGCGTCGTTTCCGAAGAGTAGCGAAATACTGAATTCGCCCGAGATTCCAAAACAAATAAAAGAGAATCCGCTGGAATAGCGTTCGAGTGGAAGACGCGGCGAAGGGGGAGGGTGGGGATCGCTTGAGCGAGTAATCTCGGCAGAAGGGAATTGCAAGCGTAAACCTCAAATGACCACGGGGCGCTATGCTCCCTCATTATAGGTGCGACTGCAAAACCTGAAAATGAGGCGTAACTTCCTTTGTCTCGCTGGCCAGCAACGATTCGCTCGCGCTCGAGTCTTCCGGTCCGGTTCCCGCCGGCAATAGTATGCACTCGTCTGCATTTCGCTCGAGCATTTTGTTCAGCTGTGTGTCCAGCCACGGCGAGGCAGCCTCGCGAACCTGTTCGCTGAGCATGAGCGATCCCCCGCACAATTTTTGTCCCCGCTTACAGCAGACTCGGGAGGTCTTGCAAATTCGAGAAATTCCTCTTGTTCGTGCGAGGATCGCATTGGGTAGCTCATTAAGCTAGTGAAAAATTGTAATATTCCGAGGCCCGCAGATTATAAGGAAACTCGGAATCGATGAAATTCCGGCTAAAACTCCGCCTAATTTCACGCGCGATGTTGACTTTTCAACGAGATCCGAAAACTAGCGAAAAATTGAAAACCGCCTCGCGAGGATGGCTCGCACCGTCCGGAGCTTCAGCTGGTCTCGTGGTCGCGATGACAAAAAGCAACGCAGCAAGAGCACGCGGAATTGTGTAACTCTTGCGAAACATCCCGATCCAGTGGAACAGGTTCCGCGCATATTCATCGACGCGTCGGATCGCTCGCGGGATTAATTAATCGCGAGAATTACGAGATCCTTTCGGGACCAGTCTCGGAAACTTCACGGTCGAGTGGGTTTCAGTTTCATTAACCGGCCGTGTTTTCTTCCCGTCTCGTTCCCTCCCGGTAGTCCACGCAATCAGGGGGTCGTCGGAGCGTGCCGGCGCGGTGCTCGGAAATAAGCGATCCGAACGAAAGAAAAAGGAAAAAACGAAGAAGAAAAAAAATATATATGGGGCCTAGAATCTTCCGCGGGATCTAATGGAATTTACTTTCCCACCGCACCGCGGTGACTAGTGTGGTTCTCTCGCGGAGGAAACCTCCGATCTAAATTACGCTTTTCCGGGGCTTCCGGCGGGCATTCATCGAAACGGAGGTCGTTGCACGTCGGTCGTTACACGCACTCCGCTTTCCACACCCCCCACCGAGGGTCCCAGAAAAGGGTCGTAACGACCGATAAGGCTCCGCCTGGCCGTGACCAGGTGAATCAGAAACAGGACCTTCTCGCTCTCTAGCATCATCCCCTATCGGAGCGGAGAGACGGGTTCAACGGCGAGACCGTGTTCATTTTTATCGCGATAATGGCGCTTTTATTTCGAGTCCTGGAACCAGAGACCGCAAGAATATACCGGATATTTCGCCAAGCAACGCCTAACGCTCTCGGCGCGGCGGCTACGCTTATTCTCGGGTAGAGTCCAAACAAAATTGCACGCCGGGCGCCACATTATGCACCCACGCCCGCGCGAAATTACACTTCGCAATCATTTCTTTCGCGGCGTCTTTTCCGGCGAAACAACACGCCGCGCGATCGTTTCTGCGAAATTTCGAAACGTTCTCTTTCACCCGCTGTCCGGGCAAACCCGTTATTTCGTCAAACGATCGGCGAAATGGAATCAAACTACTAATCTGCATGTCCGCCGCGGAATTTCTCGCGAATAATTTGCGGCAGCATACTGAATGTGACAATTTCGAAACGAAATTCTATTGTTCTTCTCTCTCTCTCCCTCTCTCTCTCCATCTGGAAATTTATTTATTCGACATTATCGTTTCGGAATCGTCATTCGTGTCCAAAGGGTCGATTTCGTAAAAGAAGTTTTCGACTTGAGTAAACGGGAATGCTGGAACGTCTTCGCCGTTTACACCCCGGAAACTGGAGCTTAACGCTCGCAATGAAATATCGAGTCGGCGCGTTCCTTCCGGCGTCGCACGGGAACGTTCCCCGGGAAAATTTGATATCCGTTAGCAAAGACACGGTAAAGGGAGATGGAGATGGAACGCGCGTCCAAAGCGTAGAAAGAGTTCCGGGAAGACCTGCGCTGCGAGCGGGGATAAAAAGTTTTCAACAAAGGTACGATCAGAGAGGCAAGCGATTTACAAAGATTCGTGGAAGCTTTGCGTGGCACGTGATTTCAATTTCGTCCGGGCGCGGCGCGGCGAAAAGAGACGTCCGCATAGAGGGCAACGCGTTAAACTTTCCTAAAGCACTTTCAACTTTTTGCCCCTCTCGGACAGTCGTCTCTGTTCCCGAATACCTTTGGCGCGGCATCGACGGAATTGCGAAAGTAGCCGGCCTCTGGGAGAAGTGCAATCCACTTGTCCTTTCAACAAAAGTCCATCTACGAGCCACGTGATTCCAGAAATTTAACACGTTCTGCTTACAAACTTTTTCGAATATTTTGATCCGTCCACGCTGAAGAATGAAACTGGCGATTTGTAATAACGTCGCGTTTGTTATTCTCGCGTTATCTCGCGCCACAGGGAAGCCGAACGAAACAGGTTCGCGGCCTGAAGGCGTTGACAAGAATCTGGTAGATTAATTGATTTATTAGGGAGAATTTGGCAAACCGTCTTTCGCGTTCGTTCAGCGGAGGGTCGAGAGAGAGACGCGAGATCTTGGTATGCTCGGCGCGGACTTGGACGGCATATTAAAGTCTACAATATCGAAAAACGTCCGCGCGTGTTAGTATTTGATGCGAGCTCAAGGCAAAGACTGCTCGAAAGCTGGCGGAAGGAGGCTGCAGGTCCACACGTTAGTTATCTGCTGCGAGATTCAAAGTCATGCAAATAGAGAAAGGGCGGGAGAGAAAGATACGGTCGGTGTTTGCGTCTCATCGCCGTCAAAAGAGACGAAATGAATGCCCTTTCTTCTTGTTCAGTCGCGAGCCCGTCGACAACGAAACACGGAGCGAAAAAGTAAGTGAGAGAGAGAGAGAGAGAGAGAGAGAGAGAAAGAAAATAAGAAAAAGAGCGAAAGAGACACACACATACACGCACGCACACTCACGGCACGCGTTTTGCTTCGCGAAATGGAGATAGGACTTCTCTGAATGCGCGTGCGGTCCGCCACGGATGAGATCACCGGCGAGAGGATGGATTGCAACATCTTCAGCAACATAATTTTACGTGTTCGACTTTCCTGTTCGCGTTTCTTTTCTACCCCTCGCCGCGCGAACGAATCCTCGACGTTTCACTCTCTTCTTTCTCCGGCGCGACGGCATGCCGCACACATAAATCTTTAACTCTTGAGCATGATGGATCTCGCCGGGATTAGCGACCGACCGCCGCGCCGCGAGCCGGTACGCGCGCTCTTTCTCTCTCTCTCCTCCTCCTTCTCCTCTTTTTCTGTCGAGAGCTTTCCAGCGATTCGATCCCTCGAAAATTAATCGTTTCTCCAAGCTGCCGAGGAAGACTGCACTTTTCAATGTCTATTAGACAGCGACACTGCCGCGACGCGACTGAACCAAGACGGTGCATCGATGTCTCTTAACTTTTACATTTATCTTGGATAATCGTCGTTTTCAGTACGTAAACGAACAGACGCGAGACTATAAACATAAGCGTCTGTTAACCTCGTTTCGTAGATCTACCCAGATAATTTTCCAGAGCGAAACAAGCAGCAAGTTAATGCCACTCGACGAGTCAGAGTGCGAAAGTACAAGACGTCGGGAAAATAATTTCAGGTCACTTTTCTCAGCTTGGAAAGCGACGACTGCAAGCCCCCTCGTTTCCGTTGGAAAGAAAAAAGCTCGCAACACAGACGTAATTACACACTTGTCCGTCGTCGAAAAAAAAGTAATATCACAGGGACGAGGAGGAGAGATGCATCAGCAACGAGTATTAATCAAGCGACGGGAACTGGGACAGTTGCGTTTCTGATTTTCGCGGATCTATGGGATGCGCGTCGCCGCGCTGATATAACGCGTTTTTCCTTGGGACGAACGAGCCTTTTGCCCGTTGCCTACGCGCCGCGCAAATATTGAAGTTACATACCTTGGGCATAAGTAGAGCGGCCCTTTAGCTTTCTCTCTTCTTCTGGATTCCGCCGCAGTCCGGAAGAGACCCGTCTCCATTCGAAGAAATGGAAATAGAGCCGGCGTTGAAAGCGTTGTCAGCGTTGTCCAGCTTCCCGGAGATCTCAAACAAGATAGGAGGCCGAGCTTTGAGCACAATGCCATTACATTCGCGACGAGAAACACCTTGGGCATTCTTCCGTCTCAGAAGTCCCTCGAGCGGATCCCATTATTCCGGCACATTTACCGGACACTTTCGTCCCACGGTTCTTATTTTTTTCCCCTATCCACCACCCCCCGGACGATCGTCTCATTTCGTAAATGAATTTAGTTTCATAATTTCTCAGGGCGCGCCGCCATCCCTTACGCTAGCCGC
The DNA here is from genome assembly GCA_028454225.1 of Lasioglossum leucozonium. NCBI lineage: Eukaryota > Metazoa > Arthropoda > Insecta > Hymenoptera > Halictidae > Lasioglossum > Lasioglossum leucozonium. The sequence continues at coordinate 8,563,088 of CM052209.1, read as the reverse complement.
CCCTCCGCGACTGCGAGAACAAACTCGAAGACGTTTCATTGAGTCGAGGACAATTGGACAGATTTCTCCCAGGCTCGATTTTTTTTTCTGGCGTTTACGACTGCTCCTCCCAGCCGCCATTGTTGCCCAGATGTCGTCTAATTAAACGCGACCCCAGCCGCTGCGCGCAGCACGGTTGATCTGTATAGAGTCCTCGTATTGTTCGACTAATTTATTTTTTAAATTCCCCCGGAATTGAATCTCGCTCTTTAATCGCGCGTCCGTAAAAATGTCTGCCTCGAATCTTCTGAAGGGTCGGAATTTAATAGGATCGAGATATACGCGCCTTTGGCGAATGCGACAAAAGCGGAACGGAGAAGAGTGGAGAAACAGCCTCGGTCGAACCAATTCCTCGGTTTTCTCGCTCGGAGGAAATTTTGGTAAATGAAGATATTATCTAGACGATTCTATCGATACAAAGGATTCGGTAGATCCTATTACCTTTTGCGATTGGAAACACGGCCGAAGGGAGAACCGGAAAGGAGCTCTCCGCGCGACGCGTGGCCGACAGAAATGGAAGATCAACAAGAATACAACCGACCGGATGTAATTTAAGAAGCTCGGCAAATACCGAGACACAATTTCGAGGCTGTACATCAAAGGGATGATTTCTCGCATTGCTACGCGCCATCTTGATCAATTTACGGTGCCGCTAATTTAATCTTCTTGGCTGCTTCCGTTTGTACCTTAGAGATGAGAAATTTGTACACTCTTATCGGTGATTATTAGACAATCCAGCCTATCTGCAATAGCGGCTCGCGTATAGGTACTGTGGAACCGCAGCACCCAGTATTTCCACTTGCTTTATCGATAATATTTAATATAATGAGTCCTTATAATTGTACAATGTATAATCCTTAAGCTTAATGTCAGTAGCCACCTCCCTTCTGCACAATTTTACAACAAAGGCTAATCTGGAGCAGCACCCCCACCAATTTTAGCCACGAGCCGCCACTGCCTATCAGTGAAAAATATCGAGCTTAAGAGGGAAAAATATCGCGTTTGAAGCGCGAGATCGTGGTAAGCGGACGGATCGATGATCTGCATGCGTTTTCCCGTGCACGCCGGTCCCCTTTCTACCAAATCGGTTGTCAGCGAAGCGAGAGCTCCAGGGACCGATAAACGCGATTTCGCGGAGAACACGGTTCGACCGATCGTTCCTCGGTCTCCGACCGACGGTCTCGTAATTACACGACCGAATGAGCATACAAGAAGCCGCCGTCGACAAGGTGCCGGGTTCTTTCCATGGCGGATGCTCGCCGGGACGAGAACCAGCAAGAAAATAAAATGCCTCCGCCGCCGCAGCGCTGGCACGCCGGTCGAGCTAGATATTCATCAAAGTCGGCGATTCAATTAACCGACTCATGCGCTACGATGATTTCTGAAGGGCATTTCTGTAAGCTCGCCCTATGGGAATCGACGGCGACGTGGCCGAGACGAAAGAACCGAATTTCCAACGATCGGCGAATTCTTTTCGATCGAGCAGACGCGATTCGTTTTCCACGGTGGACGTTAGTTGGACGCTTCTGATCTATCGCGCTTGATCGCGATCCACAAAACCTTGTTTCTCCGACTAGTAACCGTGAATCTTCTATTTCTTACAGCGGAACTCGGGGACTACGATCCGAGACGGCATTCCTTAGGCTACGTAACCGAATTTCGATTCCTAGCGAATCAGACCACTGAACTGGAGAACCGCATTGTGGAGCTTCATAAAACCCTCGTGTAAGTTTCCCTAATCTGTAACCAATTGAACTCGTGTTGTTATTAATCGTGAGCTACTCGGATTAATAAGCAACTCTCTTTAGATATTAATCTACATATTCATTATTCTGAGAATTCATGTTTCAATGACACGTTTTACAGAGGACAATTACCCTCTGCGGCGGAGCTGAACTATCTCGACAAGGTGAAATGGCTCGAGATGTACGGAGTCGATCTGCATCCCGTATTGGTAAGTTGATAAAAAATCATAAATCAAATGTGATGTTCGCGTAAAATGTTAAACAATTGTTCGTGTAGGGGGAGGACAGTGTGGAGTACTTTCTAGGTCTGACACCAAGCGGGATAATATTACTGCGCAACAAGACCAAAGTGGGCAACTACTACTGGCCTCGAATCAATAAGATATATTACAAGGTAAGCTGCAGCAAAAATTGACAAGTCAATTCAGAGGATTCCTTTTCGATCATTTCAGTAACACCTATCTTTTCACCTAGAACCTGCACACTTTACAAGGACACTTTCTAAAAGAACAGGGCTTGCACACCTGGAGAGCCTTAACCAATGAAAACCAATAAACGATTTCTCCGATTATCGTTCATCATGTCCCGGCTCAAAGTGACTGACCACGAACATCACACGTTTCAGGGCAGATACTTCATGCTGAGGGTGAGCGAGAAGAACTCCGAGGAGAGAACGCACGGGTTCGAGACACCTTCAAAAGGAGCCTGCAGACACCTGTGGAAATGCTGTCTGGAGCACCAGGCGTTCTTTCGTTTGATGGCCACTGGGCCACCACCTTTGAGCCCGTATTCCCGTTTCCGGTCGTACAGTCCTCCGTCCGGGTCGGAGAAGCACACGATGATCAGACGGAACCCGCCGCCGATATTCCAGAGGACTCCGAGCCGCAGAGCTCAGCGACGCGTGGTCGAGGGCCAAGAAATGGTCGGCCCGTTCGTCGAGACACCTGCCGCAGTGAATGCTAATTCGGCCGGGAACCCGGCCACCGGGAACGTCCTGTGCAATACGCAGAGCGCCAGACGGGTGAACAATTCGAGTCCGAGGAGCACCAGGAGCGCGCCGTGGACTCAGAGCCAGCCCCGAGGCCTTTATACTTCGTCTAGTCCTCGGTCCGTCCGCTCCGCGGGAACGGCACCGGCAGTACGTCCTCCCTCTCTCTCTCTCGCGCGTAACTTTTAATTGATTCCATTTGGAAATCGCTTGCCCGACGCAGTTTCGCGAAAATTAACGTCCAGCAAGTTTGATTGCGCCGACAGACGACGCGTGTTGAAATTGAAATGATAAATTCATGATAAAAAAATATTAGTAGCCAGAAGAGTGTGTAACCGACGATTGTCGCTCGTTTTCCAGCTCTTGAGCAGGCTCCAGCGGAGGAGCAGCTCGGTGGAGAGCCAAAGTTCAGGGGACAGCCATAGTCGCGGTGGTCATCGTAGAAGAAGTCATAGTCATAGTCACCGTAGGCACAGTCGCCACTCGGACTGCGAGTCTGAGCTGTCGAGAGGATCGGACTCGAGGTCCGGTCATCGCAAGCACCGCAGGAAGCACAGAAGCTCCCGTTCTTCTAGGTATGCACAACATCGAAAACCCCCTAATTCGATAAGATCGTACGTAACACAGAGGCCGCAGGGAACGCGTACGGTATACGGGTCGACCTCGTTGCGATTTCCGTCGCGTATTAAGTCAATTGTGGGTCTAAGATATGCGTGGACGCTTAATTGCTAATTAATCGAGGTAATAAAGGCTCTCGGAGACGGTCATGTGAAAACGGAACGGCACGCTCGAACGTCTTCGGGCGGGTTCATCGACCGTGCGCGGTCGGGAGAGAAGAGCCCTCGTGCTCGTTATACTCTCACGGTAGGGTACGTAAAATCCGTAAAGGTGATAATTATTTTAATGATGACGCACGCGGTAATGTATCAACCGCGAGTGACGCCTTTCGACGTTGTTCGACGAAAAATGAATGCGGTATCGCAATTACGTGGCCGGCAACAAGGCCGCGGTTCGAATCTAATTTATTTGCGACTGCGACGCTAAACCGCGGTATCCGGACGCCATACTCGTTATTGTGCGACTACATGCGTGTGGGAACCTTTTCCAGGCACGAATTGGTCGACTCCGAGCCACAATGGAGGGAAGCGCAGAAGCGGAAGGGCGAGGGAGTACAGCGAGCTGTTGTAAGTTCGAGTAACGACGCCTTGAGGGCTCTTCCTAGTTTCACGGGTCGCCAGCGTCCTTTTCTTTCGTGACAAAATTTAAGCACGCTCCTCGGATGTTAGTTAACGAACTCGTCCAGTTTAGAATTATAATACTCGAGAACTTTCTCTTCGCACGGCCCGGGCCCAGTTTGTTCACTCGACTTCTCGTTCAGATCATGCTTTAACCAAGAATTGAAAATTATCAGAAGTATTTCGTTATATCATCGAATAAACGAGTAATTAACAATAGTTTCTACATTATGTACTTATTAGAAAACTTGTTAGGATCGTCGGACTAGAGAGATCCCTCAAAAATATTTACTGGCGTGTCCGAACGATTTTAATATTAGACAAAATATTATGCCAGGTCAGCCACACGGAGCCTAGAAGAAGGCACAGGAGCAGACACCGGAGTCCCTCCCAGAAGCAACCACTGCCAGACGAGCTTAGGAAGTAGGTTCTATTCACGCAATAATAATAATAATAATAATAATGATAATAATAATAATAATAATAATAACGATAATGTTGTCACGCAAAGCATTCCTCCATGTATTAGGTACGAAAGTTTCTGCACGTGTAATGTTCGTTTTTGAAATAAACCAGGAAGTGCTACAGTCTCGTGCAAATGTTACTACCAGAAAGATAATGAGAATAAAGCTTTACGGACAGACCTGCATGACTTGTACAATAGCATTCTGATATGTAATAACTTACCGATGCGTCGCGTCGGATCGATGTGACGATGTAACGATTGAGAGCATGATTTCTTCCAGACATTTGGAGTTTGGGCTAGTCGACACGACCGGAATGAGCGAGCAGCAACGGCGAGAGATACCGTACACGGTGGTACAATCGCAATCTGTACAGCAATGTCCCTTACAGTCTAGCAATTCCCGATTGGACGAGGCAGACTCGTCGTCTCTGCCTAGGTACGATGATCTCAAGACGGCCTGCAACATCCACAGCCATCCTCCGCAAATGGAGGATGAGACGGGATCCGTAGTCATTGTTTAAAAATATCCTCCGGCCTCTTTGCATGAATTTATTTTATTTTTTTTTCTTTTTTTATTTATTCAGAGCATGTGTACACCATCATCTACTATTTTAAGCATGCCCCCCCTTTTTTTTTAATTATTTATTTTGAGAAGCATGACACCAGACCCTTAATAAATCGATGAGAATTAACAGCTTGTCGCACCTGTGTATTTTATTTACTGGCTGGCACCCTACTGATGCTTTTGCTATTCCACCGAACAGTGGAACGTATGTGTACCATCCTAAGAACCGTAGCATTTGCCAATTCGTGGTCCTGTGTTGTTGTCTGTGTATCTCGTCTGTGTCCCGGTTGTATCCCGTTCAGTATCTGTTGTGTAATCTTGTGTTTGTGGTGTGTAAGTAATAATTTGCATCGTGCAACTCTCGACGAGCGGACCTGTCGTTGGTGTTTGGGAGTGTCGAGAGGATCGTCGGAAGCCATGATCGCGATCGTGTTTTGTGTCGGATCTGTGTCGCACTGTACGTACTAGGCGTAGTCCCTAGGTGTGTCCAGTATTTCGAGAGACACTGTAATACTTCCAGTAGACATAGGGTTACCAGACGTCCAGGATCGTCCACGGTCGAGGAACGTCCGCGACTTTTACGCGAGCAACTGTAACAATCGAGGATGAATAAATTAGTCGTTTGTTGAAGCGAGGCGCGCGTACAAGTCGCTGGCTTTCTTGGCGTTGATACGAATTTTGGTAACCCTAAACCGACACGCTTGCGACGGTCGGAAACCGACGAGGAGTCTCTGCGAATACTACAGATGGGATAAAGTATTATTTATATTACAAGTAGACTCGAATCTGTTTGGGTAGTTTCAAACGAGTACAAAGACCAGCAATGCTTTTTAGACTCGAATCCAGGCGAGATTGATTCGAACCCTGTATCGAGAAACCTGAACGGTGTTTTCAAGTATAATCGAACCATGAACGAGTACTTACATATGTACATCGGTGAAAAATTTTTTGTTTTCTTTAATTGACCTATTCGCTTTTTATCGGTAACATTTCCTGCCTTCGAAAATGAAAATTTCTTGTAGAGTCGAACCGCTTACAAGTACGCTTTCGAAATCCGCAGGTGCTCGTTCCAGGGTTCGAAACCAACTTCTGTAAAATGAGTACGTGTTGCAAGTACACTCGTTGAAAACGCTTTTGAGTAGAATTCGAGACTCGGACTCGTAAGTACATATCGAACTTGAGCCCATCCTCTGTGAATACTAGCAACTGTCATTGAATAAAACAGAAGGGAATGCAATCTAGCTCCGTAGTATGTATTAACCGCATCTGATCGTTTGCCAAATTATTAGATTGAGTAAGAAGTTCGTTCGCGTCGACGGCGAGTCGCTCTGCGCGAGTGGCGTGTCCGAATTTATCGTCCACTTTGGCTGATCCGAGACATTTCTTCTTTAGTATAGTTCGGTTTGTTTTTTAATAAGTAATTAAAACTTTTCATTCTTGGAAAGAGAAAAATGTCGAATGGTAATTTAATAGCGGAGATTTCAGCCTGGAACACGGAAAACAAAATTACGTGAATTTATGTTGCATCGCATTTGAACAAACTCGAAATATAATAATTATTGGTGATAAAAAATGCATCATTCTTGACAGAGATAACGTAAAAATTAATGAACAAGGTGTATTTCATTTGCCAAACGGATGTGGAAAGGTAGTAGGACAAAATGGCCCGTGTATTATTGATTAGGTAAGTTGGTATCTGGTGATCTCTGCGGAGAATAAGCGAACGGACTTGTTGCTCGACCTAATCAAATATTATGTGTATTGCATCGATGTCGGATTGGTGTCCGATCAGGGATTATCGTTTTCCACATATCGAGTGACTATCGAAGACTGTGAAGGACTCACTTTCAGAACGGTCGGCTCCATTGGCAAAAGAAACAGAAGAATGATACAGCATAGTCGCGACGGAGGCTATAATTTGCCGGTGACCAGGCCGGCTCAAATCGAGACTAAGTACTACGACGGTAGTAGGAGCGAGTGCAATGTGAGGAAGGACTTTTATTATACTCGTAACAACAGAATATTGATAGGCAGTAACGTGGACAGCGGCCTCGGGGAAAGCACGCCGCAGGAGTTTTCAAGCTGCTGCTCCAGCTCTGCCGACAGCGCTAAACCCACCCGTGTAGTACGTATCTTTTCGCTCGCTTTCTTCTATTTTTTGTTTGTTCTCTACAAATTTTGTACAATCGTTTGTTCGTTTCGGTTCACAATAATTCAATCAATTATATTTCCGTGAAACGTACACCGATAAATACAATGGTCTTTCTATGATAAAAATCAGAGTTGAACAAATTTCGAACGATCAATTCGAATGCAATGGAATGAAAGAAAGACCGCAAATCAGTTAAACGCTCAACTCCGATGGGACTGTTGTACTTATCGGTGCCGAAACAGTACCAATCGAAAGTAATGGGTTACAGTTTTGCTTCACGTAGATCGAGCTTTTCGCTTTCTAAAGAAAGAATAAACAATCGTCACCAGTACTGTACGACAAATCGAATAAGTTCCACTAGTTGCACATACAGTATTGAAGACTGAAGTACTAAGCGCTTTTTACAAACATATGCGGTTAAGGTTTTTTTGCTACTCTATTTCTTTGCTAGTTATAGTATTTCGTCGCGGTGTTTCGCATCGTTCTTTCATCCAGAATCGATGCGAATCCTGGACCAATCCAGGCTCGATCGAACGAAATGCTATGTCTAGAATGTAGTGTGTTGTATCGTACACGATTTTCTGCATAGTGAATTAGTAAAATAGTTTTGTTTGGTATAGACGCAATTGCAATTAGGGGGAGAGGTACGCTATGAACTGTCTTCAAACCAAGAAATCTACCCTCCTGTTGATACTACTCTGGACGCTGTTTTGCAGCCCATAATATCGTAAGTGCTTCTTTTCGTTGCTTCGCGCTTTTCCCCCTCGTAACGTTCATCAGTATCAGAGATTGATTCGAATCGAGATCTGGCTTTATTAATACCTAATGCATTTTACACTGCTCACTTATCATTGGAATAATAACGTTACACTTGCTAAATAGTATTGGTACTCTTAGACGATACTTCCGCGGTCACGTTTTCACGTAATATTTTTGTTTTAAACAAAACTGTCAATTTCTTTTGATAAAACAAAAATATTCGCTGGTCGTTTAATGCATCTCCGTTTCGTATTGTTTCAGAACTTTAACAAGGAGGCAACGTCATCAGCCGAAATGAGCGTGAAGCTTTAAATAAATACAAAATAGACATTTATGCACATATTGTATATTTAAGAAAGTTTTTTATACCTCATTCAAATTAAATATCTATAATCCCATCAGTCATTGAAGCTCATGAAATGAAACATAAACAATGAATTAAATGCGCAGCACTTTTATTTCTTAATTTAAAAAAAAAAATGAGAGAAATGTCCCTAATATTGTCTAGTCCTTTATTTAGCTTTCTTTAGACGCCATGTGCCTCATCAGATTTCCTATAAACTTTTCCATCTTCTTTAAGTCCTGCGCTATCTCTGTTTTGTACTGTAGGCACTGCGACATAAAAATGGTCATTGTATTATTCGCGATAAGTCTGTAAGAATGGTCAGGTAAGTTATATTATAATGGTAGTGCTTACCGTTCGATTGTCTGTAAGTTTTAAACATAGAACACCTTTACTATGGCAATATTTCATTGTATACCGTGTCTGAAACAAGAAAACTATCGATTATAAACTTACACATAAGAAACTGTACTTAGTATATACCACGTGTACATATACATATTAAACGAGCTTTACCTGTTGTCTAAAATAAATAAAGATTATAGAAACCATTAACTTTCAACATTTTTATGCACGAACTCGATTAAAATTTATTTCGAGCGAACTCTGCGTATACGTAATGTATTCGTTGTTTTCGTAGTAGATAAAATCAAAGGAAATATTTGACTTCGCTTCGAACGAATGACGTGTCATGTCATGTCATGTCAATGCATGTCAACCTACATTACCCATAACATTCTCCCGAATTGTTGAATGAAATACATTTACGTAACGCCGTTATTAAAAACTACAGACCATTTTTGATACGTGCCTGCGATAACAACGAAATAATCATCGTAAATTTCGTTGAAACTCACTTTCATTGGATCCTGAAGGTATAACCTCTCGGCGCCTTTCTCGAATTCTTCCCAAGAACTTAAATATGTCATTTTGATTACTAGCTAAACGATAAACCGTTATTAAAAAATCAACTACAGCAACGTTGCTATCGAATGTAAAAAAATTTGTTTTAACACATCGCTAAAAACGATGGTATTTATCAAAACACACGACGTGTAACAACGTGTAAACACTGAGCCAGATGGTCTGCGCTGGAACCGAATAAGATAGCACCAACAATTGTGATCGTGTTCTCAAGTTGCTCGCCAGAGTGCAATGGAGTAGTCGTACTAACTGTGGTGGTAAATTTGAATATCTTCAAGTTTAAACTGGAGGGAAAACGGAAGCGTTATCGTTCCGAATGCAACAGTAAAGTTATAAAAATACCCAGTTTACATGCCATGTTATTAATTCGTAGCCGGCCTGTCTCGTTGTCTCGTCCTGGATTCTTAGGGTATTTTCCCGCCAATAAAATTACTTTTTTTACAATATAAATTCTTTACTTCCTTCGAACGCGCATGTGCGAAAAATCGCCATTCCTAGTCTTATCACTATGCGTTACGCGTATGTAGCTGTGTGTGTACCGAACACACAAGGAATTCTGCAAGAACCCAAGAAGGGGAATACAGGTACCCCCTCTCTGATGACCAGAGTAATAATGTGACACGTTGCGCGTGCGTAATGGGGATTAAATGTGAATAATGATAAAATAGGATAGTGGAAGTGGAAAAGTAGGAGAGTAAATACGTGACGACCGTACGACCGTTTTGACTTCATCTGGCGATACTGTATACTGGTCAACAAGTCAGACTCTGAGACAGTCAGTCTGAGGCAGGTATACATAAGGGTCACGTCGTTAGGTTAACATAATATTTACACTTTCTTTCTCGGATTTCTCTGTAAATTATTCAAACTTACAGATAATCAGAGATAGTAGATAATCGAAAATGCCGAAAAACAATAAAGGAAAAAACGCATTTCATTTTTTTATGCTTGATTGGAAGAAACAAGAAGAGAAACTTGGAAAATCGTTTCCCGAAGGTTTGCGGGATGTCCAAAGGGACCCGAAAATACACGACGACTGGACAAATTTGTCGCACGAAAGGAAAGCATACTATCAATCACGAGCGAAAGATAGCAAAATACAAGCTCAAGGATCCATAGACAAGAAAACTGCATTAGGAGAAAGTATAAATGCAGTTGTTTTCCATGCGAAGAAGGAACAGGAATTCCAGCAGAATATGCTGGAATATGTACAGTCTGTGATATCTATGGGCAAGGAACATAACAACTTAGAGAAATTGAAATTTATATTCATACACGTGAACTGGTTCTATAAAAGAGATGTAGGAATTAATAAGTACTTTTTTTGTCCTGCCGAATTCGCTGTGGCGGAATTCAGTCTTGACGGCGGCATCGAGAAGGTCTATCACGAGATAATCAGTTCGAAAATTCCGTTAGGTTGGAGGAGGGATGCGTTAGAAATGAGCCAAGAAACGCATAAAATACCTATCGAGCATCCAGATGGACAGAGCGACTTTGAATACATGTACAGCAAGCTGGTAAAAATTCTAAAGTTTAATATGACTGGAGACAAGTATCCTCCTCTATTCACTATGAAAGATATGACTCCTGTCGTGGAGAGTTTGTTAAGTAAAATGTGTGAAGCTTCTTATGGAAATATGGACGATTTCTTAATATATTCTTTGGAGGCTTTATTCGGCGGATTAAGAAATGCTGCTGCAGAGAACGTAAACAGCGGTTCCATTCCTATGGTTGTCGCAGAAGATGAATTTGGGAAAGATGTATTTGCTTCCGTAGGTGGTCTCGAATGCAATTTTCATAAGATATTGGATGCACCTATGCATTGTAGTATGTCCATAGTAAAAAGATGGGGTTATACGATCTGTGATCATTGCTGTGAATACTTGGACATTGAGATGATAGATGGTATACATCGCCCTATGCCTCAAGCATGTTTCAATTCCACGAAGCAAGATACTATTGAACTACAGTTGAGCCAACTGTCCATGAATGAAACCAGCAAAACAATTTCTATGACTGGAGTAACTGTGAACCATAGAGAGAAAGTATCTGCAAGAACTCCTGAAGAAGAAGAACGACGACGTAATAATTGTAAGCCACTGGAAATAGTAGATCACAGTAAACGTACTGTAAACACTCTAGTTATACCTGGGCGACCTCTGAGACCACCCAAGACAGTAGCAAAGGCTGCGAGCGATTTTAAAGAGAAAGATTTTGAAAATTTTCCTCCACTTGGAGGAAGAGGTACTACAATTAATAAAAACAATATTGCAGATATGAACTTTCCTCCATTAGGTAGAGGTCGTGGAAAATACTTACAAAAGTAGATACTCACAATATTTTTTTAATGTATTTTATTTACTTATATGACTATGTAATATTACTCAAAGCTAAATGTATTATTAAAATTAAAAAATTTATATGAATAAAACTACTAAAACTACTACGATCTATTTTCTATTAATACAAATGCTAATCTGGTGGAAGATTTGAAAATACGAATGAATGGGTGGCTGTCCGTAGAAACTTTTGGGAAACCACTGTATTGTGACTCCATGAAGAAAATATTTAATTGTAAGTGATACGTTTTGTTAATTTATGGAATTTGTTTTCTAATTATTTTGATCTATGTATTATATTAACGGCTATCTGTTAAGCATTGCGAACATTGAAAATATTAACAAACAACGAAAGCATATAATTGTGTACACTGCCATTTATTAGGCGTGTGATTAATTAAAAATAAATAATATATAATATTACAAAATAACATTTTCGGTACAAAAGTCAACTTGATAAAATCATGATTAATAAAATGTTCTAGATAGTTAAAAGAATTAAATTAGTATTAAACTAGTCACAATTATTTCATTAATATAATTGTTATTGTTTGGAATGTTAAAGTAACATTTGTTTTATATCAATAAATTATTAAATACTTTTTAGTTTCTTGTACTTGCAACTGATAAAATACTGGGTGTCATGTTATTAATTGTATAAATTCTAATTCTTATTATTCACGTCCACAATGCTGTTGGCATAATGCCTTCTACTGTGCCAGCAGCAGGCTTCAAATCTTCATTGCATAAAAAGTTCAATGGCATATTCACCAGATGACCCTAAAATAATATTGTGAAATGTTACGAATTCTTTGAAGCAATATCCAAAGACTCCAACAGTCGTTACCTTTATTTTTCCAACCATTTCTTGAGCCAATCGTGGATCGGACGAGGAAAGTGGTTCCTCGTTCTGATATTGTTTCAATATAGAAAAATTCACAACTTTATCCGTGGGAATGCAATGGAATACTTCTTCGTAGATTTCCGTGTTCTGATTGCTTCTAGCGCACCAGATATCTCTGTAGAATGATTTTTTAACTATATCAGTCAAATCTATCTCCTCGCTTGTCTCTAACAACCCCAGATGTTCAGACATTAATTGTTTCCTTAACGATCCAGCAAATTTACCACAAAGAAATGGTATATTGTTCATTCTACCATCCTCAAATTCTTGATCCTACAATCGAAAAACAATTCTTCAAATTCTTGACTTCAAATTTTACACTAAACAACTACTACACGGTATTTACTCGGATTATCACTGCAATTTCGCTGTCTCTAGTCGCTATCATGCTTCTGTCGTTGATATTGGCTGAACCACAAATTACCGTGTTATCGTCCACAATTAATAATTTGCTGTGAACGTAAATCAGTTCTGTTACCAATGTACCATTTAACATTGCGTGTGCTCTTAATCCATGGAAAGTAATATATTCGCTTGGATCTTCTATTCCCGCTTCGTATAATCGATTCAAGATGGCGTCTTTACCCCTATGAACCGAAATATTAACAAACTTATACATACATCTTCCAGTGTTAAATTCGTAACAAATACTTACCTGGATATAGAAGCATAATTCCAGTGAGTAATAGCGCGCAGAGCTGTACCACTTGGCCCACCAACTTCGCCCTCGAAACCCGGCAACAGTGGCATAATCACGAATACCCTAAACACTGCACCCTCTCGATGAGCTCTTGTGATTCGTTTGAGCAACGTCTCTCCTATACGATTCTTCACAGCAGTCCTTTCCATTGATGCCAGTGTAATAAAGAACTGATTTTCTATGTAAATGTATCTGAAATCAATTTTTAATCGTTAAACAACAATATTGTTAGCGCAAGAGTACAAACTTTACCTCTCGGCTTTACTGATCGCGTCTATGTAAGCTTCTTGTATGCTTTGCTCTAGCGTTTCTGAATCGAGGAAACCAGCTGACCAAGAGCTGACCGATCTCAGAACTTGACACTGAACATTATGTACGTTTGATGGATCAATGAACGGTGCGTAGCTTTTACAGTCGTTGTACGATTTGGGCAGCAGGAACGGATACGATATATTCCATTTTGCTTTCTCCATCTACGAAGTCGGAATAGATCAATGTTATTTAATCAGAGATTTTAAAAGATCCGAGACCTCTAGGAACCCTGAAAGTGTCTGTAAAAGCATGTGCTCACCTTAATCGCGTTCCAACGTTGAATGAAATGTCTAGCGACGTCCCTAGCCGTTGCACCTTGCACCATCACCCCTATGTCATGCCACGGCATTCTGGGAGTCGTGCTCCTATCTACTAGATCCCGATACGGTTTCTCGAGGTCATTGAAATCTTTCACGATAAAATTCGTGTAGTCCTTTCCGAGCCAGAGTTTAGCGGTACCTGTATACGTGGGAAACGTGTCTGCCTCGGTCTGTATCATTGGTTCGTCAGTGTCAATTAGAGTGTGCAATGTGCCGCTGAATAATATAAATTTCTTAACAGTCTGTCGATTATTCGTGCATCAAGTCTCTTTAAAGAAGACAAGCTCACCTGTCGACGACATCCTCTTCGTCGCTACTTCCCTCGTTCGGATTGTATACTATATTAATCAACTCCTGCCTCTTTAATTTAATGTTTTGCTTTACTTTGCCCATAGTGTCTTTCGCCATGCCGAACAGATTTTTCCGCTCTGTATTCGGGGTATTGCATTTTACAGTGTCCATTTCCTCCCGCTGTGGCATTAACAGTAAATCCTCTGGGGTCAACTGTGGTATCGCTAATGGCATTGCCGCTTTGGAGCTGACCGTTGGCCTTGAAAAATAAATTATGTTAAAATGAAAAATAAAGCATATTTCCTGTCTTAACAGACCGCTTACATTACGGGTATTGTTTTGGTGGTGACCATTACAATCGTATTGGTAGCTATAGCTAGTGGCATGAAAACATGTTTGGACTTTTTAGGGTTTGATACTTTCTTGCTACTAGTATTGATGCACTTTCCTCCGGATGGAATGTAGATGCTAGAATGATGGCTTGAACCTATAATTAAAACAATGTGACTGATCTAAAAACGATCAAATTACACAGGGTGTGTCAAATAAAGTGTTACAAGCTCTCGACTAATCTTGAACGAGCAACTTCTGTATTTTTCCTTAATTTGATTTACCCAAATCCACTAGTCTATGTTGATTATTATCCCATCGACCGTAGCATAGATCAATGCCACCGAGAAATGCAATAGTTTGATCAACGACCACAATTTTTTCATGATGCGCCCAGAGGAACACACCTACTCTCGCGTGATCCGGATGCCGTAACACTTTTATGTTTTCCGGACACTTTTCAACGAGTCGTTGTTTACTATAGAAACTGTTTATCCCTAAAGCGACTTCCACTTCTTTGTAGATCATTACGAAAACTTTCACTCCCTCGAGCTGAAACAAAATTCGTTGTATCATGTTCATAACGATACATCACATGCAAATTGAAATTACATATCGGTCTTACCGGAGGTCTTCGCATTTTATGCGTCAGCAACGATTCAGTAAATGGAATTTAGTTTATTTAACTGTGATAAAAGCGATAGTTATTGGTACTTACAGCTTTCCTTTCCAGGATTTTGTCTAGCCTCCAGTAATCACTGTTAATCGCTGGCCTTTTCATAAATATCTCCGGTGATAACCACCAGTCTGCAATAAAAATTTCTTCTTTAGCATTCTCTAGCGCGTCTGCTACAGAAGACATGTAACTACATCCGTCGACGAACCAGGTAGCAGGCGTAGACAAGCGGTTAGGTGCGAACGAATTGTGCGGGTTCGATTGTGTGAAATCTCGACCTGCGGAATTGTTCTATTCAAGAAGTTGTATCGTGAAATTTTCTGTTAAATGTTCATTAATCGCTTGCCTTCGTTGTTGCTAACTTCTTGGATAAATTTCATCCATTCTCTGGCCTTCCTCCTGGTCCAGCAGTCGATTACTATGTGTCTACTAAGATTCCCAATTTGCAGACCACTTCTTCCTGTCATGTACAAGCCATAACTGACCCCAAAGCCATAGTCCATTAAAATTACTGACTGTACATTGCCAGTTTTAGGCCTAATGTAGGCGACGAAAGTATCTTTAACAACGAGATGGCGAGGATGCCACTTGCTGCATAGATATGTACAAAAATTGTTACATTTTATACAACACATGCCTTCCAATAGGCCACAGATGTTACATCCTGACTTTGCGCCTGATCCCGTTCGTTTTGAAATGGGTCCTTCTTTACCTTTCATCCCTAAATCCGCTATGAATGATAAATGCGAAATTTCTAGGAAATTCATCTGAAAATGTTTCATTAAAGTTTTACAGAAGTTGTGGATATTGTCCACTTATATTTTTGACCATAGATGTACTTACGGTTTCAGGGTGTTGCATATAAATTTTGATTTTCAACAAATTAGACAAATACTCTTCCAGTAGTCTCTTCCTATGATCCAATTGCTCGTAAGGTACCAAAACTTCGGGTCTATTTGGGAATCTGAAAAAGTAATTAAAACACTTGAAGGGCTCAAAAAGTTACCTTTGCAAGCAATTAATTGTAACAGAGATTCATACCTTGGCAATGCTCCTTTACGTCCCTTGGCTTCTTTCAGGTGTACCAAACTCTTCAAACTGTTTCTCCTTTCTTTGTGGCTTTTCGTTGGGAACGGTATGTCCAAGCTAGCGCGATATATTTTTAATTGATTATGAAAATTCTGAATGTGTTTGTATCTCTTTTTAATTGTCCAGGTGAAACGACCATGCCTAAATTCTATAGTGTACAGATTCGGGTTCAAAGGATGTGTTGTTACGCTACGCTCGTTGTCTATGATTTTTACATGCACCTCTTCACCAGGAATGAACACATTATAGTTTTGGCTATTAGGCGTTTTTGGTAGCTGGTGTATGGCAGAGAAAGGTATCACACCAAGACGTTCTAATAATTCATACAAATGCACATTATTAACAGACTATAGACGATATGACAGTTAATAGGTACAACGACACAAGACAGGGAACAAGAAATAACAAGATAAACAATAGTTAAGCTTACCAATGTTGTCTGTGACTTCCTTAGACTGAACATCGCTGGTTTGATGTTCATTAAGCGTAGCCTCCAAAGAATCAGGTACGCCTAATGCATCGTCGAACTCTGAATCATTGGAATTCATATGCTCCAATGCCACAGACTGATTTTCTTCGTGTGTTGTTACACTTTGAGACATTGTTGGGACTATATTCTACGACTATCAATGTATATTAGACACATATGGTTGATTGGAATCTTATAAAAAAATGTTAAGAAAAAATGCTTTTATTCAAATTTAATTGGTCGTAGGTGACCCACAAATGTTCTTTAATGGTATCACTTATTCTTGTGATCACAATTATATTTACCAATGAGAAGTGGCACACTATATACGAGAACAGTAATTTTACAAAGAGAAATGCGTGTGTCGAATAAACAACTGGATAATTATTTCAATTGAACAAAGAAGATAGTATGACAAAGTGTAATGGATTTTCTTGAGTCAGAAAATAATCTGACGTACGTGGGAGGGGTTTAGAAGCATGGCTATAAATTCAGTCGAGCGCAATTTACGATAATTAAGCGGGATCTAATGTTTCCAGTAACTTCACGGTCCTATCTATTTTAGACGCGTGTCTACTAAACAAAGCCCGGACGTCAAATAGGGCACAAAATGTATTCTCGCGATGTAAGTGGCATTTTAATTAAACATAAATATTCGTATGGCATTGAGAAAAGGATACAACTTAGCGGTCTCTTAAACGTAACATGTCGCACTGTTAGGGTTACGATGACAAAAAAATTTTTCGTGAGAAAACAGTTCTAGGAAAATGGTCTTGGTATCATGTATGTATTTATGTATTGTGAAATCATATTTTGATATAAGATTGTCTGATAATTCCATATCGTCGCGGATAGTGCAGTTGCAATTGATCGCAGAAGTGAGCGATCGGTATTTATTTGTGTCATATCATCGGTCGTGCACACATACAATACACGTGTTGCTTCGATAATGCAAACAAAAATGATCTAAGGATTAGGCCGATATGCCGCGTCAGTGATCTAATAAACGTTTACTCTGTAGGTGTGAAAGATACCTACCGTGTCTAGATCATCGTACGATCACAGACGAGGTATAAGCACAGACGAGGTATAAGAGTAGACCAATCACCATATGAGGTTTCGTGTCTCGTACAATAACAACTGGTTTTCTTACGCCCTCTACGCTGATCAAATACAAATGGCTAATGAGTTGTGTCTGCAATGCTGTGACTACCGACGAAGTATACTGACGGCGTCATGACTCAGAGCTAACCGAAGACTAGACAAAAAAACTCATAAAATGCAATGTTTGTAATCTGGACTGTGATTAGTGACTGACCACTCACTGACCAGTGACTGACCACTCATTGACCTCTCACTGACCAGTAGTTGACCACTGACTGACCAGTGACTGACCAGTGGTTGACCACTCACTGACCAGTGACTGACCACTCACTGACCAGTAACTGACCAGTGACTGACCACTCACTGACCACTCACTGACCAGTAGTTGACCAGTGACTGACCAGTGACTGACCAGTGATTGACCAGTGACTGACCACTCACTGACCAGTGGTTGACCACTCAATGACCAGTGACTGACAAGTGACTGACCACTCACTGACCAGTGACTGACCAGTGATTGATCAGTGACTGACCAGTGATTGACCAGTGATTGACCAGTGACTGACCATGACTGACCACTCACTGACCAGTGGTTGACCAGTGACTGACCAGTGACTGACCAGTGATTGACCAGTGACTGACCACTCACTGACCAGTGACTGACCAATGATTGACCAGTGACTGACCAGTGATTGACCAGTGACTGACCACTCACTGACCAGTGGTTGACCACTCAATGACCAGTGACTGACCAGTGATTGACCAGTGACTGACCACTCACTGACCAATGGTTGACCACTCAATGACCAGTGACTGACAAGTGACTGACCACTCACTGACCAGTGACTGACCACTCACTGGCCAGTGACTGACCACTCACTGACCAGTTACTGACCACTCACTGACCACTCACTGACCAGTTACTGACCACTCACTGACCACTCACTGACCAGTGACTGACCAGTGGTTGACCACTCACTGACCAGTGACTGACCAGTGACTGACCACTCACTGACCAGTTACTGACCACTCACTGACCAGTGACTGACCAGTGACTGAGCAGTGGTTGACCACTCACTGACCAGTGATTGACCAGTGACTGACCACTCACTGACCAGTGGTTGACCACTCACTGACCAGTGGTTGACCAGTGGTTGACCAGTGACTGACCAGTGACTGACCACTTATTGACCAGTGACTGACTAGTGACTGACCACTTATTGACCAGTGACTGACCAGTGACTGACCAGTGACTGACCACTGAGTGACCACTGTATTGAAAGTTTTTCAATAAAAATGTAAATTAATATCCATGATTATTTCAACCTATTCCCTTCCATAACATTTTGTACTGAGGAACAAGTATCTCGTCGATATTGGAACTTTTAGCAATGTTAGTATTTCAGATCATTGATAGCACAGATGAGGTATACCTCGTCTGTGTTGATAGTTCCACGTTCTTAGTTCCATCACCGTCGAGAGAATATGGTCAAGATCTCGCCGCCACGATTCGTTACCGACCGGTCTTGTACCCGTTGGAGTCACTTGTCTAGGTCGCTGAATAGCACAGGGGCTGGCAGTCTTTAATAGTATCTTGGCGGTGCTACTACCCAAATAAGGCAGTCAGATAGTTTATTTATATTCGATTGCAGAAGAGAAAATTAATTCTCCTTTTGCAACAAATGCTCCTATCACATAGTGTAATCTCGTATCTGCATAAAGATTCTTTAGGGACCACCAGGATCCTTGGTGAACTACATTGTAGATCCCCCTGGACTTGTCGTATGATGTCCAAAAAGATATTATAATACATTATTTTTATTTTACTTAACATCAATTCAAAGTTTACGCGAACGAACATCGGGTTGCCAGTATTCAGGAGTATCATTTGCTTCCAAGTATACTCACTAGATGGCTACATGATATATTCACTATTAAATATTAATCTAATTAATGTTTCGACATCGAGTTTTGGGGAGGACTACATTTGAATTTGATTTGCTATAGGGTTTTTAATTTTATCCAGCAATTCTTTCGCTAATTATAAAAGTAATTTAAATATTAATATAATATAGAACGTGAACGTGAATGTTGAAAAAATTAAAATTCTTCTACTTCGTACGACTGGGAATAAAAGAGTCGATTTCAAAATAAAAATGTACCGGCTCGAGGAAAAGTAGAGCATATTTGTCAAGGGTTCGAAATCGTGCAACCTCATTCCGCAATAGTGATAATCTCTGTGGCTCGACAAACCAGTCATTCAATCGATTGTTACATATGGCAATTGATTATGCGATCTACTATCGAATTAGTACAACGTCGACTTTAATTCTGGATCAGAACGTCTGGGGAAACTTGACCTACTTAGCGCTCATGCTTATAATTCACGGTACTAATCCGAGTTAGAATCATGAGAAAAAATCGTATAAAAATTAGAAACAATCCTTTCGCATTGGCGATTTTCAGAAATGTCACTTTTTTCAAGCAAATTGAAGGTACTTCCAGGATCTTGGAATTTAATTTAATGGATTCGAGATTAATCGTTGTATCTCTCTATTGTTTTAAATAACGCCCACATTTTCTGACAAATGCATAAAATCTATAATCGTTTCAAGAACCGAAACCGCTACGGCAACAGTTCCGAATCCCAGAGCCGGCGGGAGAATGAAATTTTGGGAAAATCTGTTTGGCACGTTGTGCCGCATTTACGGGTAGAGAACGCTCGGCGATATCCGTGTACGTATTCTCGGATCGCAGGAAGTCACGCATATCAAAGTAGCTATCAGTCAGTAAGAGGAACGAGGCAAGAGGCGACCTGTCGTGGGAGGGGAAGCTTTCGAGGTGTACCTGTGCCTGCGTCGAGGGTAGGGGCAAGCGTGTACCACGCAGAGAGCAGCAACGCCGACGGTGGTGGCGGCTGGCAGCGGACTCGGGCGAAAGGGAAAATGGTCGGGCGAACACTTTTTTTTCTCCCCCGTTTACACCCAGGTTTTTTGACACGGCCGTCGTCGGCTCGATCGACTTCCATTTGTCTCTGAGCATTCCGCCGACTAGGGTCCGTAACCCGAGCTCCGAAACAACGGTGCGATCGAGCTTGCATTCGCGAAGATGCGCGTCGGCCGCGCTCGCCTCTGACAATACCCGCGAGTTCCCCGGGTGACAAACTCATCGAAGTCGCATGATCTCGCCGCCTCGTCGCGTTGTCGCCTACGACGAACAGTGCGTCCCTCCATCGAGAAGCTTTACTCGACGAGAAACCAGAGAGCTCGAACTCGACTTACTATCAAGAAAGTTTCGACCCCGAGGAGAGAGCGTCGTTATCTCGCCAGTGATTTGAATCTGTGCGCGTCGCAGGCCCGAAGCGTCACGAAGCGTCCAGGACCAGAATCCGTACGCGCCGTGGAACTGAAATGATACATTGGATTAGGCTCGCCTAAGAAGTCGCAAGGTGAGTGTGTGATTCCTAGATCGGTCGAGAGAACCCGCTTTGTTCCTCCATGGGAAAATCGGTCGCGAACGGTGGCCGATTCCGTTTAGACAAGGTCGCTATTATTCTTGGAGCGAGTGGTACGCTCTCGAAAGATATATCTCGCGTTCTACTTTGTTTCTTTTTTTTTCTTGTTTTTATTCTCGCTTAGTTTAATCTCGCGAATCTCGAGGCTCCCGGACACGTCAAGGTGTCGTCCTTAGAACACTTGTGCACCGGGTGTGCGTAACGAAGGATCGTTCGGGATATTAGGTCGTTTTCGAAGTCTTGGTGCGAATCGCTGTGCTTATTGATTGGACGCAGTCTTACCCCTTTAAACAGCGGAACGTTTATCGAGGTTTTCCATTCAGCCTCCTGCCCGTTGTTCGGATTAGTTCGAGGAGACCAGTCGATATTCTTATTACGCTAACGCGGCTGACAGTTCTGCTATTATAGGTTCAACGCGGACAGGCATATCATTGATTTCGCTATTGGATTTTCCTTTTCAAAGAGATTCAGGCAGAAACCACTTTCTCGAAATATTTCTTATCGAAAATCACAGAGCGTGGCTTGGTATTCGAGGAATCGTCGACTATGCTGAATCCTTCTCGCAATTTCGCAAAGGTGTTACGCTGCATTTAGCATAAGATTGTAAGCTCGATAGAGAAGTTGTTGGTCGTTCTATGGTTAATGATTCCGAAGCGGTTAACACGTTCGCAACCGGTGACGTAAAGCTACCTTTTCACGAGCCGCGGCCGATCGCCGATCACGTAAGATTAAGTCATTTAGCAAGGCGATCGGAACTTTTATTCCATCCGGAATAGAAAGCTCGATCGAATTACAGGTCGATCAGCTTCGATCTTTTTCCCTACGAGCCCTCGGAGCCGATTTCCTCTTTTCTCCCGCAACGAAGTTCTCCACGTTTGCCGATCAACCGTGCGAATCTCTTTAGTCCGTAAATCAAACTAAATATCGCTGTCAACGGTTTACCAGCAATTGCTTAACGTTTCGCTACGTTGTATAACTGTAAAGTCGCACAATTTCCTATATGCAGTTTTCAAGTCTCGTCTGATCTTACTCGCGAGAATAATGTTTTCGCGAAACCGTACGAAACAGCGAGAAGCTTATTAATAGGGTTCCGGTGGTCGAAGCGTCGGGACGTTATTTCGAAAAAATTGTCCGAGGATGGACGCGTCGTATCGATCGGAAAGTAAAACTGGATCAATCGCGTAACTTCCCAGTGAATAACCCGCGGATGGAAACTTCGGGGGGCGCGGCGCGGCGCTGCGCGCGGGAAAACTTGTTCTCGCGACGGCGACGGCAAAAAGCTGGCCCTCGATTCCGCGATCGGCACGGGAACCGGCTGTGGAGTTGCAGAATATTAACCGAGGCGGCCGCGGAATTAACTGACCGTTGCCTGTGTAGTCCACTTTCACGTGCGCAAACATCCAGATGTTCCCTCGGCGTTCTTACGTAAAGGCCGGCTGCCCGAGCGGACCGTGCCGAAATGATTGTTTTCGGTGGGTCCGTATGCCTCCGCTCCGCGTGGCCCGCCGGTGCACCGAGCTCTCGTCACGGGGCCTTAAATCGAACAATAAGACTGAAAATTACGCCGCGATCACCGGTGCATGAGCCGCGGCTGCTTAGAATTTTCGCGTTGCCCTCGCTCGCGCCGCGCGGCCCTCTTTGTTCGCGATCCAACGCGAGCCGATTCTAACGGGACTCGTTCGAAATGCGCCGGTAAAAGTGCCACGGAAATTGAAAGCGTGGGCCGATATCGCCGATCAATTTGTCGCCGCGCAGCCGACGTTTATGTAAACTCGCGGGCGATTTGGCGGCCGCGCTCCAAGTAACAGGAATTATCCGAGCTATTCGTTTCCTCTGTCTGAGAGTTTCGGGCCCATCGAGAATGCCGTAATAGAGTTTCCCTTTGCCCGGGCATTTTGAAAGCGCTCGTCGAGCAGCAGCTCCGCTTTAAACGAAATCGAGGCGGTATTTATTTCCCGCGAAGCGGTCCGATAAAGCCGCCTCTGGGAATCAATAATTGTCGCCTGGGAATTTTTCGATTGCCGCTGGAGAGTCTCTCAAGTGGGCCGAGGATTCGAAGAAGTCCGGCGAGACTCTTCGCCTCGTCCGTGTTGTCGCGACAAAATTATACGGTTAGCCCCATTTTAATTGCGAACTGTAGGACACGGGCGTACGTTCGACGTTTATTCTCGATTGACGAAGGCTTAATAGGTAGAGCAGCAGCTCGGTACGGAATATGCTTCACAATCTCGAGCATAACCCGATAGCTGCAACCGCGGCGTACACCTTCGAGGTGAATTTACTTTCGATTCGTGCGCACGAGCGATCGTGGAAAGGAATCGGCGCAGGAACCGTTGCTCCTGCGAGCGTTTTCAGTTGACCGTTGATCGTAATACCTCGCTAAGTATCTAATAGGCCACCAGTCCGAGCTATAACTCGTTTTTCTTGGTAAAATTCACACGGTACCGTCGGTAATTAAATTTATTCGACCTTTCGCGCTGCAGCGGTCCAGCAGAATCCACCATTAGCTGATGTTTTTTTTTTCAATTTAGACTTGGTTCCGGCTAAAGATCGCTGAATCGTACTGTAGTCGGCGGTAATCGTAGCAAAAGCAGACGCGATTGCAGAGAACGCACGGGGAGAAGCTGAATGGACGATGATAATGAATCACAATGCAACGCGATCGAGACTAACGGTATTTCGAGTACGGTCGTCGATCCGCGGCTGATCTTGATCTTCCTCCACTACTCGGCGATCTTTGCGCCTAAAGAGGAAAGAGGATCGAGAGAGCTCACGATCGTCACGACTCCGCCGTGTACTTGACGATCCCTCTAGATCGCTGTTCGTCAGCCTTGCCGATCGTTCTATACGTAATGATATTATTTAACACGTTCTGCTGCCAGACATCAGACAAAAACCTTAAATAACAAAAAAAAAGGATTTCCGTGCAACTGAAAATGTCGACTCTTACAAAATGTTCTTGCCTGCCCGACAATCAGGTTTTTACGTGCACGCGGTATTTCTCGGAATTTGTACGCTTGAACCATGCGTGTCCGCGAGGTCATCTTTGAATGGATCGGTATACGTACGTTTCGCGAAACCGGCTGTGCACTGCACTTCGAGAAATGTCACGGCAGGTTTGGAACGCCATTAAGCAGGGCGGGGACGGGCAACAGGCATTTTGAAGCGTTTTCGCCTGGCGCGTAGCGATCCTTGGCCTCCTTTCGAGATGTTACCCTTTAACGCGGAGCTAACGGCGACGCGGCGGCGCGATGCCTCGTACGAACGAAATTAGCCCGTGTGTGAAAAAAAAATAAATAGAATGAAATAAAATTAGACGAATCCGAGCACGCGATTAGAACGACGTTTCGCGAAATAATAGCGGTGAGAACGGCGCGGCGCAAGCCGGTGGTGTTATTATTAAACGGCGGTATTAGGTCTTGTTATTTTTACACGTTACGAGAGAGGGACGAACGCGTCCTGCCACAACATAGTAAGATAAAAATAAGGCCGGATCGATCATTTTCATATCGCGGCAAAGGAGGATAATCTCGTATTCATCCTTGGCGACGTAAAAATAGCCAGGATGGTGTTCGAATGAGACAACGCGCCGCGCCGGATAATTAAATATCAAGGGAGAGAAACATTTCGAGAGAGAAAGAGAGAGAGATAGAGAAGGTTTCTCTGTTATCCGGCGCGGAAATTACGAGGGCTTTTAATTATATTGTCCAGAGCCGCGCGTCGCACAACGGCTCCACCGCACCGGCGAAAGTATGATCTCGTATAAAACGTTCCCCGCGATGTGTTCGACGTGCTCGTCCGAGGAATTGCTTCGGCACCGTTACTAGACCAACAATTACACGGGTAAAAGCGAATTTCAGCCTCGCGGAGGTAACGTTCGACTTTCGCACGCGCATACATTACGTTTTGTCTCCCGTATACCCCGTGACCCGAACGAAATTCATCAACCCTCCGATCGTTCCACCTTGTGACGAAGGCGTGCACCCGCGTCCTTAACTTTCATATGCTCCTCATAAATAATCGCATAAAATAGTCTAGAATAATAATAATTCACCCATTTTTTAAAGAAATACATCTCATAATATACACATAAAAGGATCAATAATTTTACAGCTGAAATACTAAATGGGTGAATTTTCACCCTGAGGAACGTATGAGGGTTAATTACTTTCGACACAAGCTTGCTGCACCTAAACATCGTAAGGACCTGGAATCATCCGAACACATAAAAACGAATGATTTTATTTATTTTATTTATTTCACTTGCTAATTCGTTCAACAACAAAATTCCATCTTAATTCGTAATCTTAGATATTAAAAGCTAGCGTTGTTTTCTTGCGCAGAATGGTGCGGAGATTTTCGTGGTGCACGGCGGTGGCATTGGTGGTGCTGCTCTTCGTCGCAACCGAAGGTCTTCGAGAGCGCAGTACTCAGGTAAGTAAGAATCCTCGTCGAGAACAACCAGGAAGATCGTTGACTTCGCTGACCGTTAAAACAAAAAATCACTTACCACTTAATCGACTAAGGATGTTCCCCGAGTATTCGAACCGATTACCGACGAACATTATTCACTCGCTTTCGAGCGACGTCCAGAAACTTTCTACGATTCGAACAGCCGATCATTTCACACGGGATCCAACGCGACGCGACGCGACGCGACGCAACGCTACGAATGCAATCGACGAAATCTCGATTTGATTTTTTCTTCCCTGGCAAAGCACCGTACGCGAGTGCATCAATTACGTGTCAAGGACATCTCGTTGCGTTTTACATTGTAGCAGCGCAAACGTTTCTTTCTTTCCTTTCGGCGAAGGCTGCCGAGCTACTGGAACGGATTAATCCGTATAATTTGAATTGTTTCTGTAATCGGACCTCCACACGCTTAATTAACGATCGAGGAAGGATACGCGGTTGCCACAGGTGGCCCACGGCGATGACGGGCTTCGCAAATGCAGCCCGTGCAAATTTAAAAATTGAAATTTTCATCTGTTGACCTGAGATATGTTTTACCTGGACTGCGGATTTTATGCATTTTTTTTTTTAGAAAAATAGAAGAAATTCAATAATCAGATAAATTTTGCGGAGGTTGAGAACCTTCGACCACTGTGTCTTATATTCTGCCCATCGCAGAAAATCGCTAATTATGCGCACGAGTTGATGAGTGACGAGCAAGAGAAGCGGTAAAATAATGAAAAAGAAAAGGAAGAGTCACCGCGCGAGAGACAGGAACACGACGCTCGTCGTTCATTTCTACGTAGAAAGTGTCCCGATCTGAACAGCTTTCCACGAAATCAGTGTTAATGATGCTAGCAAATTTTTGTTTTTCGTCAGCAATTTCGTGGTTGTTTATGGCCGATGATCGAGGGGCTGCATCGCGTTGGCACGTTCCACTGATTAAACGCAAACTCGACTCCTCAGGACCATCCTATATAATAATAATATATACATAATAATGTACAATAATAACATATAGATAATAATTATACTCAGCACAATTCCGTTATCGTAGCTTTCGTCGGCGGCTTCGTGCGATCGCTATAAAGAGAACGTAGAAAGTAGCGTAATCCCAGCGTACGAAGCAAGTATGATATTTGTAGCTCTGCACATAATCCGCCAATGACTCGCGTCTATCGCGATTTTATTCCACGACGGCCGATTACAATGGGAATTTATCTCGATTCCTGCTCTGCTCGAATTCCTTTCCGCCCAATAGACACTCAGGTGCATGTACTCAATTTCCACGAGTTGATCGAACCGAATTAATTTCGAATGAATCGTACAGCTGTTAACCGGCGATCGGGCATGACCGAAGAATCGTTCGGTTCAAGATCGACGTAGAGAAACCGTCGGGCACATCGACGGACGTGTTGTCCAGCCGGCAAATCGACTTCTCGATGGCGCATCGGTAAATCCAATCGGGACGAGGATCTCGCGCGAGAGCCGGAAAGGTTATCGAGACGCGTTCCTTTCGGTAAAAATCCGGCGGATCCTTTCATATTCAGCAAGTCGTAAGCGTCGGGCTCGAGCCACGTGTCTGTCGGCGATTCGAAAGTTTTGATCGTAAATAGAAGTAACAGGAATCGAACGTTACGGCAAATGCATTTCTGTCGCGTGTTGCTCCGGCTACGTGTTTCCCGTTCAAAGGCCACGCACCGCAGCGGCCCGACCGTTTTACAGAAATCATAGTCGACGTTTACTCGCGATCTCTAAAAATCAACACGATCGCCGCCCGATCGTTGACGCTAAAAATCTTGCGCAAAATCCGAAGAATTTAATTAACTCTCCCGTCCGCAATCTTATTTTTCGCACCGACGCAATCGACGCCGTTTGCATACTGAACGAATAAAAATAAATTGAAGAGTGAAATCTCGCTTGGGACATAAACGACCGAATTTAAGGAAAAAAGAAAAATTAATTTTTCGACTCGGTGAAAGAATAGTCACCAACGAACGAATTCGAGACGTCTCTGAGCTCGCATCGATTGCAGTCTGTACGAAGGAGAGCGTATCTTCGGCGACATCAGCAAGCGCGCATAAATTCCTCGGGGTTCCATTAAAATCCAATATTCGATAGAAATTGAATTGAAAATTCTCGTGGATATGCCTATAAGTTTTGCTTTACGGTACGAGCCGGCCTACCATGTACACCGCTCGAAATCGGTATACCTCGGCGTAATAAGCGCGAACACGGCTTTACGTTCGATCCTGTCCGCAAGTGTATCGTATTTTATAGTAGTGGATAGTATAGATGGAAGATAGTAGATACCCGAGAGACACACGGAGAGAAACGAAAGAAAGGAAGAAGGAAAGAGACTGCAGGTACGCGTGGACCACGCCTAGTCGTGCGCCGCTGCACCGCGCCGCGCCGCGCCGCACACCGGTCTCTCCCGTAACAAACAATCCAACGGGTGGTCATAAATTTCACGGTTTCCCAGCTGCTCCAGATATTTTCCGATGACTGACGACCGACAACTCGCGGTGGAATCCTAGACGGGCGCGGGACACCGATCGAACCGTGTCGGGGGTGCAACCGGACACGATCGAGCAGTTTTATCGGACACCGTCATAAAAATCACCGCCATCATTTCCAGTTTGTTGTTTAAACGGAGAACAATTCTTTGATCCGCACCTTGACAATTTTTCAAGTCCACCACACTGAATTCTTGTTCTTCCTCTGGCTCTAATAGCGTGGTTTCGTTAACTCTTCAGGACAGGTTTCACCATAGGAGAAAAATATTACTAGTTAATTTAACGAGATCGAATTTATTTAAGATTTCACGCGATTCGTATTTCTACGCGTGCTCGAATCGAGACGTTTACAGAGAGATCTTTAGGATCAGTAAAAATTGTAGAACGAAGTCTGTAAAACTGGCGATCTGATGCCAATGGGATCAGCGTTGATAAATGGACAGGGAGATTATATGGTGAAGCAACCGCTTGTCAAAAGCGTTTCGCAATGTTGCATCTTGAAATGAAGCGATCGATCGCAAAGTTGAAGGATCAGTGCGAAGATAGAAAGTAGACAGGCTCCGTGAAATGTATCGGACTTTGGATAGCCCCCGATGCTCGAATTGAAAAGCAGGATTACTTAGAGCATCGAGTGGTTCTTCGCGTGTATGCTGTACAAGCATAGGTGTCTCGAAATATTAATAGTTCTTCTGGACGACGGTGCACGGTGTTGCCTAGTCGGTTGGTCAGTGTTCGAGCAGCGATGGGAAAGGTCGGCCGATCTCGTCGAAAGTTAATGCACATCATCCGCGATCCTCAATCTAAATTACACATCTATTACAGGCGTTGTTTCCCGTGTTACGGCATCTCGTATTCCTTGCTCAGCTTTGCGTAAGCCGATCGCAACGCGAAAAGCAGGAGCGGCAGGATGGGGTCAGCGGATTTCATTTCGTCAACGACGAATGCTGCTTTAATACCGCGGAACATCCGTTATCCTCGGCTCTCGATTGCTTGCGACACCCTCCCGCGTTTCTTCTTCTCGGTCCCTTCTGCACACCGCGGAAAAGTTTAACGACGTTTTGATTAATGTCTTGTTACACCCTGCGCGCCGTAGCGCGTCGCGTAGAGGCAACGCACGCTGTGCAAATTAATTTGAACGCTGTGACTCGTAGCGCAAGGAGTGCGTCCCGCGATTGCTCGTAGCGAAAAAGAAAAACTGAAAAGAAAGAAACGCAAAAAAATTCTGCAGTGTAACGCGTTCGACGTCGACGAAGAGGCTTATTTGTTATGGGATCCTAAACGAGCCGAATACACGGAAAACGGTTAGCCTTTGTTAGACTGCTACCACCGACGAGTCCTTGAATAATGAAAGTCAAACAATTAGGAGCACGCGCCTTATAATGATGACTCGCGGCGAGCTAAATTAACATTGCCGCGCAAAATGTTCTGCGAACTTGATTTCTTATTTGGTTGCGCAATCTCGCCGAGGGAGGGAGATAAAGGAGCCTGGTTTATTACGGATTTAAAGGACTCTTCGTGTCCGGATGAGCGGTCGGCACACTAAACGACAGCCGCCTGTTGCACAATCGACGAAGAATGCTTTCCGAACCTTGGATATAAACACGACACACCGACGACGACAACGACGACGACGATAACTGGCCTGCGAGGATTGCGCAACGGTGAATCTCGGTTATTAATCTGGAACGGTTTTTGCGAGGCTAACGAAGCTTCGCAACATCCCGTTATTAGGCGTCTCGACCAGATGCATATAATTAAAGTGGATATTAGCAGGCGCGCGTCCCGAGCATCGATCCGTGGACGTCTGTAGATCGTCTTGCGGAATAAGGTGCACGGTGCAAGGTCGTCTACTCTTACCAGCGGGACTGCTATGTAGTTATCGGTCTCATCAGGATACTCGTATCCCTGATCGATTAATGTCTCTGGCAGACGGGGGGAAAAAAATCTGGAGCTCGTTAGGAATTCAGAAATCAATATCCTTGCTCGTTGATATACCTGAAAAGTCTTATTCCATTAAAAAAAAAAAAGAAACGAGAGTAGCTGAAGCATCCAAGAGATTTTGAGCTTCCCGGATAGAGGACAAAAATCTGTAATTCGCGAATTAATTATTTCTGCGCGTTGATCCGCGAGAAACCTTCTATCGGTCCTTAGCAAAGTTTCAGAGTGCACTACCGATCGTAGTCAAAGTGAATCGATGACCCAACAGAGATTTCGGTCGCCTCAGGTCATTTGGCTGGCTAATTACCCGTCGAAGAATTTTCTCTCTTATACAATCCGGGTCGTTACGGAGTTTAAAAGGGTTTGTTAATACCTCGAAGTAACGTTTCAGCATCGCTTGTACTAACGAACGAAGTTTCGAAGTGAACGTACTCGTTTTTTTTTTTCGGCACACGCATTCATTCACCGGTGTATTGTTTATTTGAAAAACCGGCTAAAGAAAGGCATTGTTCGCCGGCTAGTTCCTGTTCGATGGAATACGTTCGACCGTGACAACGGTCTATCCAGTTTATTAATACGTGAGTTACATTAACGAACGCGGTTAGGCGAACAATGTTGCCGAGCGTAACCGGCTCGATGCATCGTTACGATGTGTTCGCGATGCATTTTCTTGGCGGATTATGTTGCTCATTGCGCGTGCCGGTTGCATAAGACAATCGCAGTGTAGATTCTTTTTTGTTCGGATGTTTCTTTCGTACGTTCTTGCTGGAGAAGGTGAAGTAGGTTAGTGGGTGAGAAACTTCATTCAGATGATTTTACTTTGTGCAGGGTGAGTCTGCAATGTTATTGCAACCGAGAGAGAGAGAGAGAGAGGAGATGACTCTCAATGAAAATACTGACTCTGCGTGTTCAATTGATTTCGCGTTAGTTGCGAGAGTCATGAGAAAGTAGTTTGCATCTTCCGGACATTTTTTAACCTTGGTCGACCTTGGACGAACACGG
This sequence comes from Lasioglossum leucozonium, assembly GCA_028454225.1. NCBI lineage: Eukaryota > Metazoa > Arthropoda > Insecta > Hymenoptera > Halictidae > Lasioglossum > Lasioglossum leucozonium. Next base: position 8,531,916 of record CM052209.1, on the reverse strand, counting down.
TCACTGTCGAAAGCTTTCTCCGTGCATCGTTTTTATCCATTCCTGTGAACGCAATATTTTTTTAAAATTCAGGATCACAGCGGTTTCAACATCGGAAGTATAAAATGACCACGCGGAAATTGCACAACGTTGAAAATGCAACTTCGTTGCCGATGCTAAAGGCCAAACGCGGAAACCAAGAGTGGACGTTCTCTTTTCGCGAAGTCGCCGTTCCAGTACAGGTTGAAGAACCGTGTGTATGTTCCATCGCATTGACCCGCGGCGTTACGCGCATTCCGTTTCATCACTGTCGTTCGAGTGGCCGCCATTAACGCGTTGAAGCGAGATATTGTGCGGTTTGCCGGCTTACGGCTACGCTTCCGATTGTCGCTGCCGATTGTAAACAGTCGCAAATAACCAAGTCGGACTTTCACGCATTGTGCGGCTCCGCCTTCGCGGTTTGCTCCTCCTGAAAGAACCGGTGGAACGTCGATCCCGATTCTAATTAAAGATTCGCCCGCATCATGCTGAAAAATGATTTCGGACGAACGTAACGCGCCGATGAATCATCGCGGGAGCAATTAAAACAATTACGCAAGAAATTTTTCACGGATTTGTGCATTCGTATAATTGTAAAATAGAGTTAGTTCAAAAGGTTAGTATTATCTGTTGCGAAATCGGTGACCCAGTTGCAGTTTTCGCGAATCTCCCCGTAAACGGTGGTGCATCGGATGCAAGGCGATTCGCGCATATCCACGCAGCCGGTCGCAAATCATATCGTTCGTCCGGCGTGGTGCGATGCGCTGGCCAGATCTCCTAGCCCGTGGAAGCGCGTTCATACGCGCCATGCACCGGTGCAGCCACGGTTATTGGCCGACACGGTGCGGCGCGTGTGTACGTGTAAGTAGTTATTGCACCATGCATAAGCGTGTGCATAAACGTAATCTAAATCAGGTTTTCCATCGGAGAAAGCGCCTCTTCTGCATCGTTTACTTCAGCTGACTTCCTGAAATTCGCGTTACCTCTGTTCCTTTTTCTTTGCCCGCTTCGATCTCCGCTCGAGCGTCACCTACGCTTCTGCTATCGGTGACAGGCCTCAATTTTCCTGCTGCGATTAGATCCCGTGCATACTTCGCTGCGTTCCGTTTGTCGAACGAATTCACTGGAATTATCCCACTGATATTGCAATCGTTACTTTCTCGCGATTTCCTCTTTCTTTTTTTTTTGTCGTCGCACCGAAACTCCGTGGACTCATTCGGGATGTTGGGAACAAACGCATAAAGTCCTATTAGAAAGATTTCGCCGGTGAACGCGTCATTTCTCATGGCTATTTGTACGTTATCCGCAGCTCGCGTGGAAACGCGTAATCATTATCTCCGGGCATCTTGTGCATTATTAATCCGGTGCATCGTAACCGGGGAGAAATGTGTTTTCATTGTGGAGGATAATCGTCCTTCCGCGTTCCTGCGTAACGTTTAGAATCGCGCAATTGAGCACAGGGCAAAACGCACACGTAAATTTCAGCCAGAGAAACAACCGTCACGCGTTTACCTCGAATTTCGCGCAGCCAGTTATACTCCATTTCGGCGTGCTCGCTTGCTCGCTTGCTTGCTTGGTCGATTCTTATCGTTCGCTTGCACCGATTTCGATCGGCCATGTTCCACGCTAGTTTTTTCGCCACCGCATTCCCTGTATTCCAGTTGTAATCCAACACACCCGCCACTCGGATTCGAGCGAAGTCGTTACAGTTTGCGGTCCGTCTTCGGTTCCCGTGGCATTCTGTTCATCCGCTACGCGCCCGGCTTTCTCGATATATAGAAAAGAAAATTATCGCATCTGTGTACGAATTCGAGGAGAGAGCGGACGATCGAAATTTCGGAAGAAAGTTGGAAAGTTTTCGAAAAGTGCCGTGCGAATTTAATCGTTGCAAAATTAATTTATTGTCGGTGTAATAATTGGTCGTGTACTCTCGGAAGGGCGACCGTGCTCGCGCGAATCACGCATTATGCACGCCGGTGGACGGCGAAGGGTTACTTTCCTGCTCGAGGCGGCGTAGAAAGTTGACGCGCGCTCGGTTTTGCGGTTCGAAATTGTCTTAAAGGTCGCCGTCTGCTCGATTAAATGTGCGGCAACGCGGTCTCGCTGGACTCTACGTTCTGTCCGAGCCTGGCTGATTTATTCATCGGAAACCAAACCATTCCGCGAGTCGTAATTTCTGACAATACAAATGAAAAATATTCATTTTTCCTCGTGGGGTACTCGTTTTTCTTAGATCGTGTAGTTGCCCGTTTACTTAGCTACAATATCTTCGCAGTATCAAGTACTTTAGACTGACCAGAGAATTCTTGGAAATCTATACGGACGTTTCTACGTATAATAATATAGCCTAATCAAAAATATGTGGACCTAACATAAAAGCTTGTTTTCTCATATTTAATTTCTTAAAAACGTGTAAGTTACGTATTTAATTTGATATAATGTAAACTATGTACGTACGAATGTGAGTATACTGTACTTTATCTTTATGTTACTCAGTGTAGCAGAAATAGATCTCTGATGAGATCTGAAATGCTCAATAAATTAAAAAAAAAAAATATGTGGACGTGCGCATAGTGGAAGCAAGAAACGACGCTACTTGCAGGTTGACCCGATGAAAATTCTTTGCGATAAAGCTCATTGTCGACGAAAATTCTAACGACTTTCACGTGAAAGAAAAAGGCGACCCGTATGCGAGGAGAAATTATATTAAGTTTAGAAACTTAAGCGGAGAGCGCACGAAAGTAGAACAAGTGTAATATAAGTACCCGGAGGGCTTCGGCACTCGGTCTACATTTATTATGCGTGTCATTGTAACAGTCAATTGCACATTGCGTGCCCGGAGTTGTTAGACGGATGACTGTCCGGAACATGTTTAGCGATCGTGCAGGTCGTTGCGGCCGGAATTCGCGTTGCATAAATGTCGATGTGCCCCAAGTTCGAGGACCTCGACACTAGAACCGGGCTCGGCGCCACGTTGGGCCCGAGGATCGCTTAATTCCCGACGGTTTCTCTTTCATCGTTGCGTAAGATTTTAATTCGTCACGGAGAAATTGGTCCTCGAGAATTTCTCGGACTCGCCGTCCACTTCCGTTCGAAACCGGAGCATCATCCGGAAGAAAGTCCAGTTTCCAAAAATCATTCCGGATTCCGGTGGAGGAGGCGAAACGAAAGTTCATTTAAATGGCCGTCGAAATGGAAAGGCGTGAAAGAACGAATAAAATGTTTCTCTCGCGTCTAGAACTTTGTTTCGCAATATCTCTCTGATTGGAAGAGGCGAGAAGAAAGTCCGTTTAATTGGCTAGCGAGAGGGGAAGCAGCGGAACGCGTGAAATATTTTATAGGGGTCGAACTCTTTTCTCTCGCGTTTAAGATTGTTCCGTAATATACGTATAAAGAAAGGTTTCAGGATTTGTCGGAATTTACGGTTGAGAATTTATTCGAATGATCACGAAGAGCGGAGCTAATAGAATGTGCATGACACATTTTACGAGAGACTCGGAGGCGTGTTTTCGCCTGCCGGCGAAGTAGGTGGCAGAGAACCGCCGAAAAGACGGGCGCGTTGCGAAACGCAGATGCAGAGGAACCGGTGTGAAAGGACCCCGTAGATCGTCTTACCGGGCCATCGTAGACCACGCCCTGCGAACCAGTTTTTTCTCGGTTTCAAAATTCATCGTGCAATCCGTGTCCCGATAAGAAATTTGGCACTCGGTTTTGCGCAACTCGCTCACACATCGACGAATAATATAATTCGTTATTAGCCCGATCGTTCTCGTTTGCGAAATCCTGCTTTCGTTGTGTTGTTTTCTGGTTGTCACGGCGAAGTTGCCCCAGTTATCCCAACTCGATATTGACAGACGCGTGAAGTCGATAAAAAAATCGCTCTTGGTTCGCTCTTAATAAACGACGAACGTTGCAACACCTCCCATATCGATCCCTGACGATTTCATCGATCCAAAGAGAAACAGTCGAGCACGCATAGTTGATCAGAATTATTCGATGAAAGTTAATCTCTTTGACGTATTCGAGGCTACCAAAAGCAACGATTACAGGTACATAAAAATGTACCGGTCGGTTCTTTCGAAGAGTAGCAAATTGCATCCCGCAGATCAATGAAACTAGGTCATCGGGGTCCCCAGAATTCGATCGGTCGTTACGATCAAGGATTTGTAATTCCTCTCGCTATCATTGGCAAAATTACCGGACTCTGTTTAAGCGAAATCACTCCCGGTTGAGCGGGAGGACAAGGAAAATCGCTAATAACCCGATGAATTATTCACAGTTTCTAATCAGTTCTTGCGACCTGGATTGGGATCGTCGGGATCGACGATGATCGTTGAGATCGAGTCGGCTGTTTCGCAGTCGCGATAAATAGATAATCGTCCGCGGATTCACCGAGGTCGGAAGTCGGAGTAAAAGTACATCGCGAATTCAGAAGTAGAGGAACCCTGTCGAAATCCAAGGACAATATGGCGGTTGCCCGGGTGCAAACGAGGTTGCCGAAGCGGTCCACCTTCGAAAACTGCCTCTCACCGTTGTTGTCAGCGTGGAACACGGTTCTCCGGATAATCGGCGGATTATTTGGCAATAACTAGATCGGGCGATCTTTCGGGCGCGAAATAAAAATGTCAAAATGTCCTGCGGCTGTTGCGAGAAACATGAGGCCATTTAAGAATTCATTTCTTTCTTTAATCGCTTTAGTAGGTCGACGGTAACGCACAGAGACGCTGTTTCAAATTGCAGCTATTCATATCGGTCATAAATGCATAAGGTCCGCGGTCTGGTAATAAAGTTTCTTGCAATGTGGATGCATACGCGCGAACGGTTTGGTAATCGCGTGCCCGTGCAATTTGATTTAGTAATCGCGAGCAATTAGCTGTCATCGCAAAGGTTGTCAAGGCATAAATTAGATCGCAGAAAATACGAGATCTAATCCATTAAAAATTTCATTCGCAATTCATAAGAAAATTACGACGAACTGTAGGAATTTTTTTTTCTACCAAACCATCGAATATGCGCGCGTGGCATTTAGACCCGTCATTGTGCAATCTCTTTATCTTTCACATTAAAAATCGAGAGCTCCTCCGTTTTCGCGTTCTGTCGAAATCGCCGCTGCGGCCAATTAGAGTTGCCATTTCGTGTTGTGGAATTGTTACACATTGTGTGTTGCATGCCCGTAATCACAGGAGATGTGCTCGAAATTAGCACCGGTCGATAGTCCAATCGAAGATTCCCTCGACTGGCAACGATTCCGGGTGCTCTCGTGTCTTCCAATTACGCGGATAAACCGCCGATTTGTAATTGCACGGGAGAGGCAGGAGTGCCGCAACGATCTTTATTCTTGCGTGCATCTACTCGGGTCCTCTCCCGTTGTTACCCCATCGAACTCCGCAACCCCGTACGAAACACGTAGCCCAGGTTAATTTATACGATATCCCCGACATTTATTGTCGTCGGACAATTTTCGTCCGGCTTAATGACACCGAGACACGGTGCCAGGCATGAATAATGACGGACGATTATCTAATTTTATGATGGTTTCGCTCGGTAATGAGGCTCGAGCGTCTGCAATTTCCCTTAATCGGCGTTCACCGTTCATTGGTACATCATTGCCGTTTTAGGATAGCAGCAATTGCATAAATATCATACAGCTGTATGATATTTACTTGTCCAAATATCACACTTCAATCTTCCGAGAGATAGGTTACGGGGATCATTATCGCGGCTGTTCTCGCGTGCGAGCCATGCCATCGACGCTCGAAGTCCTTCGAACAATTCCAGAGAAGGCCGCGCGCAGTGTCTTTTAATTGACTGGCTGCAACAAGGGCGTAGTCGCAGAACCGTGCAGAATTTTCGTATCCCGACCTTGGGTCTCGAATACAATTCTGTGTTTCGAGATCGAGGTGAACGTAGCTGCTGTTGCACGCTGCACACCGGCTGCAGCGTTGGTCACTTGATAACTTCTCGGCGAACCGATGGTTCTGATAACAATCCCCGGTGCAAGGTATTGGATTAACCTTTCACTGTTGCCAGCCAGATGCACATTTTTTCGAGAGTGAGAGCGATCGGGATCGCGGCCGCAGAGCATGCGGATCCGAGCAAACGCTGCCAAATAGAGAAAACTGTTTCGCGACGTTTCGAAACGATATGCTCGGACGCGATCGCTGCGTGGGAGACTCGCGATTATTTGCCGGTGATATTGATTAGAGACGATGATCGACACGCTCGGTCATTCCTCAACCGCGCCGCGGTTCCCTCGTGTCGGTTTAGCCTTTATTTTATTCGCCCGACGAATACACTTGGCGCAACCGCGGAGGCGACACAGCAAACGCTGAAAAGGGAAAGAAGAATGCAACAAACGATGCGTGAAATCGAACTGTCGGAATTCCCGAGAGCAGCGTTAACTGGATTCGCGTTTCCGAGCGATTTGTCGCACACGCGACCAGCGAACGACGACGGTTTTAAGGGAAACGCGTGTCTCGCGGAGCGTAGCTCGAGGAAGCGCGACGATTTTTACGAAGATACGTAGACAGCGTCGCTGGTTCCGGATAGAAAACTGTTTCGCCACGGTCGAGCGAAGTCGTGGACGGCGGTCTCTATCGTCGCTTCCCACGATTCCTCCTCGTTAGCGATCAACGGCGATGAAAAACAGCAGCGCTTTGACACCGGTACGGTGCTTTCGAATCGATGTCAAACTGGCCGCGGCGCGGCGTGCAAATGTCTCGCAAAAAAATCGCTGAGCTGGTCTTGGGAAACGCCGCCGCAGCGCGCTGCGACGCGGAGACGTTATTTTTCAGCGGTATTCGTTCGGTAGTTAGCTCGGGTTGGTTACACAGCTTGCTTATGGCTGCTCGCTCGACTTCGGCTGCATGGTTGACTAGGTAACGTGACGTGAAACACCGACTTTTACTTTCAGCGTCTATTCTACGTGTGTCTCTCGGGCAGATAAGGATAAAAGGGGAACTGGAACGGCGAACCGCGCCGAAGGAAATCGAGCCTTTCGGCTAATTTGTACAATTCCCCGATGAACACGCCACTTCTGACCCACTCCCGGCAATTTCGCGTACCGGCGGAACTTTTCTTATTCATTAGCCGCGATCGAGCCTTTAACGCGCCTTCCCCGCCGAACGTTCAACTCTCGTAAATTGTCCTCGCGGATATCCGACGTTTCGTCGAACGTCTCGGGAAAGCATCGTGAAACGAACCCATCGATTTCATCAGCCACCATTTCCATACTCGAAATTCTTAATGACGTTCGAAAGCACCGCGCTTCATATTTTCACGCCTGAAATGCACGCCGATTATCCAGGAACGTGTAGAAATCCGCAACGACTTTACGATTTGCCGAACAAGATCACTCTCGACAAATTTTAAGAAAGCAACTATGTATCCAGATATTGATATCGGGCTGCTCTTGCCTGAATGAGTGGCATTCGTTATGAAAATTAGGCTACCATTAAGTTCGCGCGCTGCTCAGGTGGAACGGCTCGGTGAGAAAGCAATGTTGGTTTTGCGAGATCATGGCTAAATCAATTTTCCACGGCGTTTCTGTTTTATTTCGTTAATTATATAACAATTCCGTTTCTTTCGCCGAGATTCCGACGCACCTCTTTCCACTCCTCGATTCAGTTTTCTCGACCCCTTTAGTATTTCCATTATGTTTCATTATTTCTCATTACTCCGCGCGGTCATCAGATTTCACTGCGACAAAGTTAATTGCGTCCGGCTTGGCGAATTAAGTCGTGCTATACTCGACGCTTATCTCCAGATATGTTTCTAAGCTCTGTCTCTGTTGGCGTTAGTATTATCGCTTTGTTATACAACCGTTCTTTAACTCCGACACCGTAGTTTCTCTTTCGAGTCTGGTTACACGGCGTACAAGGTTCGAGCGTAAACCGCGAAAATTGTATTTTTCCGATGTTCATGAATTTTATCCGTAGAAAACCATGGAGGAAAATGGTGAAAAGCTGTTTCGACGCTAAAGTCTCAGAGCAGTTGTGTTCCTGTTTGTCGTGGTAATTGAAAGTAATTGACAAAACTACTGGCACTGATGGTTCGCTCGAAGTTCTCGGTATGGGTTGGCAAACATGCCGGAAAATTATAGCGACCGTCAGGATCTGGAAAATTATGTTCAACTACTCGGAACTACGGTGCCGCGAGTTCTTATTCCGTGAAAGTTTCCTTTTTTCAGAAACTACTGCGTTTTTGACGCAGCCATGCCAGAGCGTGTTGCAATTTTCACGATATGCTTGTGTACACTTTATTGCTGCTCGAGCGAACGATTAAAGATTGATTAGAATTTCATTAGGCTAAACGGCGAACACGATCGACGGCAAAAAAAATAGAATTTCCAGATCACAGTAATGCTCGAGAGAGGCAGGAGAAATTTCGCCCGGGGGACCGCGAATGTCGAAATTTTCCGTAAAACCGTCGATTCGAGCGAATCGACAGATTAATCGGCTCGCCTTTCGACAGAGCCATCGACTATCGATCAGCTGAATCGGGGTACCCTGTTCGAAGAGCGTTTATCGCCGCAGGACACGGAAGAAGAATGATTTAGCATGACTATAGATCTTCATCGATCGACCAGTCTTTTATCGACGCTAATAGCGAGCTTCGCGAGCAATCGTTCGATCAGCATTTTTCTCTAATTTCAATGATCGTGCTGTACGGATTAATCCCACTGACTTGATTCCGATTTAATAATCTCTTCTATAGGCGGTTCGTCTGTTCGTTTCTTCGATCCTGGATCGGGAGAAAGTCGATCATCTTTTTGTGGTGCACGCGATCTGCGTTTCCTGCGATACGAAAAATACGAGGGACGGTTATTTACTCGTTCTCTGTGATCGACGTTGTAATCACCTGTTGGCTAGTTAGAAGTAATCCGTGCCGCCTCAGAAGTGCATCGTTGCACCGTTCTCGGCAAAGAATTCTTTGATCATTCTGCGCAGACACACGTACATACTTCGTTACGTGACGGGACTTTCTTCGTGGGATCCCTCCGTTCTTGCTCCAATTACATTCCATCAACGGTTGATCGGGGCTAGCGGCTAATGTCGCAGGTGTTTTCTCGAAGGATGGTGTCGGATGTCTTCATAACGACTACCTGCTTGCGAAAGGAGTATCGATTGCCCCCTCGCAATAGAGATGCTGATGCCGCAGGTCCCCTTATCGCGAGTAATCGTCGCGTTACCGTCGCATTATGGAACTGGGTAACGAGAATTGTTGCGCTCGTATGCATCTCAAGTTGTGCCCCTTGCATTAATTAATCCGCCGCGCCAGAACTCGGCGACGTCTCCTTCAGTGCCGGCTATGGAACTTGTGCGAAGATCGATGGGTGGTTAGACCAATTGCTGTCGAACCTATTATCACTTCTAGTCAAGGGCGATCGTCGAATATTACAAGGAGTTGAACGCAAAGACGTATTCTCAATGTGGGAACCGTTTCTAATTATAGTATAGCAATTGGTAGCGGCGCCTCGGAGGGGAGAATCGAGTGCAAAGTGTTCACTCGTGTCCCAGATATTGGAAAAATCCGTGGGGATATCGAACCGTTAGGAAACAGATGATGACTAATCCGTTGCTCGATCGCTGTCTCCAATGTTGGTTAAAGAAATTTCAACGATGAACGAATGGATTTCGCATACATTTGAATACATTTGAATGTAAGAGCGAAGTCTGCAGCACGAAGAACGCGTTCTGAACAGGGTTTTAATCGTTTAGATTCGCCTTGAACGGTGCTCGAAATCCGTCAAATCAATTGGATCGTCCGATCGAGCCGTAGAAATGTCTATCCGCGACCGAGAATTTTTTCTATCCTGAACGCAGTACCGGGAACGGGTTCAACCTTTTTCCAATTTTTTTGCTGCAAATGCAAATGCCTTGACCTTCGAAACATTATTTCTCAAGGTCCGGCGAATCTATGTATAAATTAGTCGGCGCTCGATAAAACGAAGTCTCACGGTGATGTTTGCAAATTCTAGGTCGACGATCAGAAAACGCTCGCTACTAGGGATCGTGGGGCATTGAGGTTCAACGCTAAGTCTCCGGAAGATGCGACCACCAGCCTGCCATTCGCGAGATCGAAATCGTCGCGGGACAGGTCGCCGCAGTCGAGGAAACCCTCGAACGACAGACACGACGACGGAACAAGCAACACCGAGACGAGATTCGAGTCCAGCAAACGTTCAAACTTCCGATCGAAGACAGCCGAAAGAAATGTCTCGGATGACGCGACGAACAGCTCCAGGAGGAATTTGGCGAAGAACATCGACGAAGTTCGGAGAGGGGAGCCGGTGATCAACAGGAGGAGCGGGAAACGATACTCGACCGAGAGCACCGAGGCGACCGGTGTCAAAAAGGAGCAGAGCGTCACGTCAAATCCTCTGAGGGACTCGACCAGGAGGCCATCCACGAGGATAGCTCAATATGAAGTCACCGAGAGATTGATAGACAACAGCGGACCCTCTGTCTTCACGGCGACCACGGAATCATCGAGATCGAGGACGGGGAGGAAGATCCAGACGACTTTCGCGTCTAGGGACTTCAAGACTCAGATACCAGCTTCAAGGAGGTATACCAACAAGAACGCCGAGGATGCTGAAACGAGTACAACCTCGTTGCGAAGATCAGAGGGCAGGAGATCGACCACCGAGCGGATCGAGAGAGGCACCAGGTCGGGCAGATCGAAGCTGAGCAACAGGGAGAGCAACTCGATCGCTCGAAAGAGCCAGGATGCTGTTCTCTCCGAGTCCGAGAGCGTCAGAGTCGACGTTCCCCTGACGGTAGACAGCACAGCGAGTCCCAACACCGAATCCACCACGGGCTTCGGAGCTGCCTCGCAGCAAACTACGACGATCCCACAAATTGGAAAGAGATCGGACACTAAGGAGTCCAGAGCTGGTTCCAGAAGAGGACCAGAGAGACCCAAGGGCCGTGGAAGGTCTACCACCTCGGATCCCGTTGCTCCAACTTCCAGGAGTTCTAGGAGAGGAGCTTCGAAGTTCAACGATCTCGGTACCACGGAATCTGGCGAGCAGAATGCTGCCTGGAAGAAGAACACCATCTCCAGAGATCGGTCCAGGGGACCGGAAGCTAAGAAGGAGAGAGCTAGATCGAGGAACAGGAATTTTGAGAACGCAGTGACACCGTCGGATGCTAAACGGAAAGCGACTGGAGAGAGGAACTTCACGGAGAGAAGAGCCAGAGTCTCCGAGAGCACGACCAGATCTGTGGAGCATCGTGGCCAGGATCAAGATGGACGCAGGGGAAGGAACAGGTCCAGGGTGAACACTACCACACCGGTTGCTTCCGGTAAGTAGCTGATCGATAGACTGGAATCCTTAAATTCCGCTTTGTTGTACTACTAACGATAAGTACCTTATCTTTGAAACAGACATCGCGCCAACAGCTTCGCCAGAGACGACAGTGGTCACCGAGGTTCTCACAACTTCCACCGACTCGGAATTGTCTCAATCTCTCTCCAGCACCACACCCAGCCCTTCAACTTCGACCACCGTTAGTCCAAGGACGTTGACAACGACCGCGAGGTCCTCTTCGACTGCCAGTTCCGAAGGGCGAAACAGGGGAAGAGCCAGAGTTGGTACAGGAAGAACGCAGCCGAAGGAGGATTTCTTCAACCACGGCCTAGGATTCAGGGGTCGCAAACCTTCCACTGAAGGGCCACCGGGTACCAACGACACCAGACGACCAACACCACCGAGGAACGACTCTCAGTCCTATGGAAACCCAGGCTGGACTCTCAGGCGAAGACCAGGTCACGCGAACAGCTCCGAGTTCTTGCCCAGGACGCTAGTTCCTTCCGCCAGGGATCAGACGAACGAAGTGATCCCGTCGAACGAGCAATCGACGAGCACCGAAATCATAACGACGATAGAAAGTTCGACGAGGAGAGCCTTCAAGAAGCCGCAGTCGAGCAGCGAGGAGAGCACTGCAGCGAACGGCTCGACCACCAAGAGCCCCAGACGAGGTGGCAAGTCCTTCGAGTTCGGCAGGTCGTCCGCGGAGTCCGAGGAGAGCGACAATTACCCGCCCGATTTTAAAGCCAGGCTCTCTCAGCTGGTGAGTTCCTCCGGCTCTTAATCGCGCTTAAGGCGAGTAAACTCGTTTTTTCAGAATTGCAAGGTTCCGGGATGCGTGCTCTCATTTCTCGATAATACGAAGAACGGTGTATTCGGGTATTCGGTGGCGGGTACCTATGAAAAGAATACAAATTACGCTGCCGAATAATGCAAATTACGCCTCGTAAACGAAAAAATAGGACTTTTGAGGTCGATATTTTATCTAGAATTTTTTTTTAACTACCGAAAACCCCCATTTTTGCATTATCCAGAAATGAGAACGCGCGTCCCACGCCATTGCAATCCTGGAAAAACGAGTCTACTCCCTTAAGGTGGCTGTCTCGTGTAAACATTCACGAGAAGAAGACGAGCATAGTTTTAGCGTTCACGCGAGACAGTCCGCTCAAATTGGTTCGATTGTTAAGCGGCTAAATGTTCGATCCATAGCCGTCGATCGGTAGATCGTTTGGATTATGTTAACCGAGAAGTATGCTTTCAGAAGATCACGAATAGAAAATCACCAGCCCCGAAAACCATCCCTAGACCACCATCGGAGGTAAGAGTCCACAGCGATCCTCCTGCTCAGCTAACAGCATCCGAACGAAGTCTCACTCTCTCTTTTAATCACTGTTTAATTAATTGGTCGTAACATTTCTATGCTTCTACTTTAGTTGAACGATATTTTCTGGTTTACGTTTATAGAACACGATTACTAAACACGGACATAACCACACTGACACTTCTCGCGAAAGTATCGATCGAATTTGCTAAAATGAACGTACAACAATAACCGCGACTAAATGCAACGTACGTACACGGTAAATCTCTAACATCGAGTACAGAGTTTAATCAGCATGCACACTTATAACAAACACAACATATATACATGTATATACATATATATATGCGATTCGACAAATTCTGACGATAAATATCTTGGAAAGACTGTGGAATATGTTAGCGGTAGGAAAAAGCGACGAACTTGTGTTCAAGATCGATAACGAATTCGTGTAGGATCCACAGACGAGTGTCTTCGGTCGACGATCGAGGACCCACTCGAGGCTGATTGAGCTCGATGACCTCGATACTTCAGCCGCAGGAAATCGATTTTTCACGGATCAAAGTTTTATAGAGCACCCTCTAACGTTGATAAATGCCAGAGGATTGAGACGCGTAAGGCTCACCTGAAAATTATCCATTTCTGTATTATCGCGTGTACGCTTCTGTATCCGCCCCTCCTTTGTCCGGCGCGTTCTTGACTGAGCTTCCATTCAGCTTTCCTTTTAAGTGAAACCGACGTCTAATGTATACGACGCTCGGCTCCCAACAGCTTGTATCATCATTCTCGACGTGTTTGCGAGCTTCCTCGCGAATCCGCGTCGAAACTTTCAAACTCATTAATCTCATCATACGTACGGTACACTTTGAGAGACACTCTCGTTTACTTCCAGACACGTAAAATGTATAGATGACAACATCGAGATTATGCTAATCAGTTATTGCAAACATTGACACTAGAAGCCACACATTCTTCGATTCTCTGAGACACATTAAACTGAAATTTGTTCACTGATCATTTTCATTTATCAACACGTAGAGCCAACCATTCTTACTCTCTCTCTCTCTCTCTCTCTTTCAAATACCAGTCAAAGAACATTCATCAGAGTCCTTGTTCTGTTACTTTGTGTTTGTGGAACCTAATCCAGAGTCAATAAAGATGGTACGTTCAGGAACGTGTGGGTGAAGGATACGGACCATGAATGCGTTGCTTGGCTGCATCATTGAGACGACCACTCGAGACTGGACAATGATGCGCGATTAACAATTAAAGAGAAAACGCGGAAAGGGTTTTTTTATATCTATATATATATTTCTGGTGGTTGTGGTGGATTGTCGATCGCCGTTTCGGATGATTCTGGACAAATCCTGAAACGTCATCGCGTGGTGTTCAGCATGCATCGACGATATCGTCAATCTCCAAACAAGACTGGACAGAACGATATCCTAACTTGAGGAGCCGACGGATCCTCGACGAGGAGTTCTCTCAAGGTCTGAAATACTTTGTACAGGGGGCTAGGAAATTGTTCGAGGAGAAATTTCGATCGGCCTTGTTCATCCTGTAAATCGAAACTGTTTATCGTCCGTCGTCTTTCACTTACCAAGGAGGCCCAGTTACGTTTACCGCGTGATCTCTCGCTCTCTCTCTCTCTCGCTCTCTCTTCTCTCTCTTCCCCCGTTTCTCACGTGTGAGGGACCGGTAAACTGGTTTTCGATTTTCGTTCGATTGCTTTTGTTTCGGCAGATCGCCGCGCGCCGCGGAGAAAGTGAAGGCACGTTTGACCTACCTGCGCGTAATATGTTTTGATTTATCCCTTTCTCGGCCGTTGTTTCAGCCTCACTTCGATTCCGCAGCCTCGAGGATACGCTATAAACGGAAGGTGTCCGTTTATCCGGCTAATAATAAAGTATTCCAACATCGTAGTTGATTGTAAATAGACGAGGGCCGACGGAGTTCTCTCGTGTAGACAGGGTGACGCGGAAATTCTGCGCGATTGAATTATCCTAACTCTTTGCACTGGACTGTACCGCCTCATAAAAACTCAGCAATCTCGGCGCTCCCTTCTGAGAAGGCGCGAAAAGATTTCCAGCAGATCCCGCTTAAACACAGTAATTATTTCAGTCGCCGGTGTGGATGATCCGTGGAAAATTCTTGGAATGTAGAAAGAGTTGAGCGGAGACTTTCGGCGAACGAGATCTTTAATGTCGTACGCGCGAGATCTGTCGCGCACAGTGTTCGATCTGAAATGACAGAGGTTCGCGCGATAGAGTTTGAACGTTCGTGACGAGAGTTTCCAAGACGGAAGGGAAAGGAAACGAAAGGTGATTTTTCGCGAAGCCGATGAGGGGTCTTGGTAGGACGATCAGAGACCTTATCTCTGGTTCAAATTACGTAAAACTAAACGGTCTTCCGCTTTTGTAATTGTAGGGATATTGACTTCTTCGAAAGGATACGCTTCCTATTCGAGCAACATTACGAGCGTAGGCTCCTTAAGCAGTGTCTTTCTATCGCAACTGCTCGTTTACGAAAAAATGGGGTACTTAACTGAAGTTTAGCAACTTTCGATCGTTTAGGGTCACTGCAGATTCCACATGCAGAGTCACGAAACACGACAGTCACGCCACCGTGAAAATCCGTAAACGGTAAACAGGTTTTGCGATCGCTCTGGACTAGGAAAAACGAAGGAAGAAAGACGTTCACAGCCTATCTCCATAACGAAACTAAATTATCTCACTCGTTTCACCGCAGCTAATCGCTTGATCGACGCTTTTTTAAATACCCACTGAAAATCTACTAGTTTTTTTTCTTTTTTTTTGTGTGTGTTGCTCTCCCAGCGTGCTGGGAGGAGCACAGAGAGAACAGTCCCTCCGGCGCACAGTAGACGCAACCATTGTAGTATGATTAAATAGAGAACGCTTCGGCAGCCTCGGGCTTGTCACGTCGATTAGTTTTCTATGTCACTGTCTCCTCTTATATTATCGTTGATGTATCGTTCACTTGGTCTCCCGTGCAACGATTCTTCCGCACCGCCGCCGCGCCGCGATCCTCTCCCGGCCAGAGATGTATAACAACAGTGAATTATTAAACCTTTCAGTTGTTGTCCAGTTCCGTGAAATCGTGGCTCGAGCTCGTTACGAGCCAAATGGCAGCCTGGATCGTCTCGTTTCTGCGGTTCCTCAGGCTTCTCTTCTTCATGTAGGAAAGCCTCGTCGCGACGTTTTGCCTCCTCCTCCTCCCCGTGGTCAGTGTACGATCGTTAATTGCGACTCGTCGCGTGGTAAGCTTAGCGAGCGACCTTGAGAACGCCTACTCCCGTCGACGGAGATCACGTCGAGACCGTGGCACACTAACAGAGCCCTCCCCGCTGCTCGAGCTTGCGGAGCCGGCTTTAGTCTCGCCGGTTGGTCCCGACTATCTTAAAACGGAGCACTTTGAACGACCCTTTCAGGTGAAGAAATCCGCGTCGTCCTCGACCGCGGCACTGTTCGCCGAGAGATCGAGGCTCAAGCTGGACCTGGCTAGGAGGTTAGTGAAGCCAGAGTTGAACATCGAGGAGAATGATCTCGACGCAACCACGGCCTCCTCCTCTTTCAGCAAACCGAAACCGATACCGAAACCGACCGACGAGACGATCAAGGTTCCCGTGTTTCCCAAACCTGGTCTACCGGGTCGCAGAGGTTCCACGGAGAGCTCGCTGGAGGACGACAAGTCCTCGAAACTCTTCGGACCAAGAAAACATCCCGAGGATCCCGCGAAGATCGCCTCGAGGCCGACCGGCGCCAAGAAAGGAACGATCATAGCCGAGAGAATGGTCACCTCGATCTCGGTCGAGGAGAGGGTGGAAGAGACCACCAAACCCTTCGTGTCCACCAGTCCCTCCGTCGTCACCGTCTCCACGGAGGAAACAGCGGCGGCTACCACCCTGGACACGACCAAGATCCGTTTGACCAGCCGAGGTAGCAAACGATCCAAAGAAGAAGGCACAACGATCCACAAGCACCAGAAGTCACCGGCAAGATCCAACGATTCCGTCACCACCTTCAAACCCAAGAAAGGATACTCTTATCAGTCTCGTAATAGAAAGACTCAGGACCAAGCGACACCTGAGCCGATCTCCGACGCGACTGCGCCCAACAAGTCCCCCAAACTAGCCTTCAGACAGCGATCGGATGAGCAAAAAGAAGAGGCGATCTCGAAGAAGTCGAAGTACATCGAGAACGCTACCAAGCCCACCTTCCGGTCCAGATACAGCAAAAGGACCAATGGCAGGACCACGGTCGAGAAGACCGAGTATCGGGGCACCACGAACTTGCCGGTCGCTACCAGCAGGTACTCGAGGAAGAAGGCAGCTGTGAAGGCCACGGAGGGCAGGGTCAAAGAGACCAGCACCGAGGGTCCGGCCACCCATACCAAGAAATTAGAGTTCAGGCCCAGGACTGCTACCTACCGAAGGCACTCTGACGTACCAACCACCGTGGTGGAGTCTACCACGAAGATAGAGACCACAGGAGTCGCCATCACTCCGCGCTCGCTGAAGTATACGCCAACGCTGAGGACCTCCACGTCGCCGGCTCCATCGGTATCGCAGGAACCGCAGGTGAACCTGATGATCGCGAACGATACTCAGCAGGCGAACGATACTGGCATTACCGGCAGCAGCAACGGCGACAGCGGCAACACGAACATCTTCAGCCCCACCAGATCCGCGTTTATCACCGCGAACAACGCATCGCTGCTCGAACAACTTCGAAGCACCGTCGCTCCGCTGCTCAACTCCCTTGGTAACAAGTCTCCGGTCTTCTCCAGCGCCTACAGTAACGTTAACAACGCGGTAATTCATCTTTTTTCTTTTTTTATTCGACGTTACCCCATCTTCTTCGATAACTCTTCGAAACGAAAAGAAACCCGCGCTTATTGTCACGATGTTGGTCTTCAGAATTTTTTTTCAGATCTTTACTTTATTTTCGTGTACTCGAGACAGTATTTGCGGAGGAAGTTGTTAAGTAATTATTTATTTGAATAATACAACGATTAGACTGCGGTTCTTTATGCGGTACGAAACACTCTATGGAAATTAGACGCAGTTATACTTCGGAGATGATAAGAATCTGTTATTTTTCAAAAGATCTCTTAAATTACGCACGATTCGCAGTTTAACTAATTTGTAGTCCTGTTGGTGGCCCATAAAAAAAAATGTGGTTAACACTTCACGCGTTGAATGCGAGGCGAAGCACGCGACTCGGACGATTTGAATAACTGCATAAACATAGACGTGCATGCGAATGCGATTCAAACGAGTAGGGTAACTTAAGAGGACGGTAGACGATTAACATTCCAATAGTAGTAATGTTTTCTTTGAGAAAGTTGTTCCAGTGAAATGACGGGGATTATTGGATCGTGCTCACATTTTTCTTGTGGATTGTTAACAGAATTCAGGTCCCAGGATCACGCCTAGCGGATCGCCACCGCGATTCAGCGCGAGATACAAGGGCGCCGAATTGTTTGTCAGGAAGCAGAACAACAACGTTTATCAGCCCACTGTGCCATCGATCACCAGTTCCTCTACCACTCCAGTTACCCCTGTAGAGGTAAGGCCATTTTAATCTCTCATTATTTCGTCGTGAATCGAACGAACCTACAATTTATTAGAAATATCTTGCACATTTACAATTCCAGGAAAAATTGTTAATTCGAACGTAAGAGAATAGTTCCTTCTGCTAAATTGTTTTCAGTTCAGTGTAGCTTTTGCGGTGATCCGGATCGATCAACAGGATCAGAACATGCTTTATCGCGCGTACAACGAATTTGTTAATTTTAATAAAAATAACTGATGTCTGAGACCGGTTATTCCACCAGCGATGAGTTGAATTGGCAAAAATTGGCACTGGTAAAAGTTGATGTTAATAAAATCACTAGCGGCACGGTAATTAGGCAAATGAGTTGGTCGAAGTAGCAAGGCGCGTTATGAAAAATTACGAAACGCCACGCGCGAATGAAACGGACGATGTCGCTAATTGCGGAGGTAAGGTTACGTGTGGCAGAAGAAAGTTGAAGCTAACAGTGAGTCAGTGTGGTCGTTTTTTGTGTGCTCCAAAGGTTTTCACCACGAAGATATCCGAGGAGATCGAAGCGGTCGCGCCGCCATCTTGGACCGATCACATCGGCGTCATCGCAACCACGTCAGGAAATCTCGATTCTATTGACATAGACACAAATAATTTGCGTTGAACGAGTCATTCCTATTACGCGCCGCCATACAAGCTATTAATCATTTATCAATGTCTCTTTTTATCGATTATTCTAGGAATTCACCGTTCCCGAAGAATTATTACTACGAATAGTCTTACGTACACTTATCTTATAATCTTTTCTTTTCAACAGTTTTTAACAACGATTAATTTCGCAGGAAATATGTATATGACTAATAATAATCAAACACCGGTATCGATCACACAACAAACTTTACCATTGTGAATAATTCTCGGACATCAAATACAGTAGAATTTTACGTAAAGGAACGATAAATCGACGTAGAGAAAAGAGAAAATTAATTAAAAAAAAAAAAACCATAACTAATAAATTGTAATTAACGTCTAGTTCGTGATTCGTGGTATCTTGATATTGGGTTTCCGTATACTAATATGTACAGGCACTTACGTTGTCACTATCAACATAAACCAATATACTGTATTATACAATATTATACATACATATATATACATATATATATAACTTTGGTAATAAATGTACTGCTTTCTGGATCGCACGCGACACACAGTTGTTCGTTCTTCTCTAAACGCGTCCATGACTATTCTACACTGCAGCAGTTACTTAACATTGACTCGATATTTTACAAAAAAAAAGCAATGAACAAAAAAAATCTCTCATCGAGGAGCATTCACCGACTCTCTTGGCAATTTTTCAGACGATAAGTAGTTTCGACGGTTAAGGTCAGACGTGATTCAAGACGGTGATTCATAAAAGTATCCGTTCGTTTGTTGTAGCGCGGGTTCATTAATCAGAATCTTTTTCCTTTTTCTCCGTTTGATGCTACACTGTCCGCGTACTTGTATGCGTTTAATAAATGTTACGTGACTGTGGCCCAGAGGAGCGAATTAATATGTTCGTTCGAATTTTATCGTGACGGTAGACCTCGCTTTCTAGCAGAGACGCATTCCGATTGCATAGGTACGTTTTCGTGATCGTTTCACGGTGTTCCACGCGGTTACGAGTGAAAGTAAGTGGATGCTGCATAATGCGTGTCCATTAAAACTACCTTAAAGTCATCTGGGACACGTGGGTGGATCGGGATCGTTTTCAGCCGGCGAGAAACAACGAAACTGGCTCGGGATCGGGGGAATGTACCTATATGCCAATCGGACGTCGACCCCTTCCGCTAAACAAACAGTCGATGCTCCAATAAAATCATTTTTCTATTACGATTCGAATAAATGTAGAAATCGCGTCGGACAAATAATTCAAATAATTTCGAAGCAGAGTGTTCGAGTCGAGTTCCAACATTTCGATAAAACACACATCGCTGGAGACCTCTATGAGAGAGTATCAACAGCTGTGAGAAATTCCGATTAAGCCGAAAAAAATCAAAGTGAGCGGGCGACCTGTCTCTATTGCCAGTATCAACGAGCCCCTGCTCGAAGAACGAGTTTCTAGCTCGCACCTGTGTTTCTCGGTACACATTAAAGCAGTCCCGGTTTTCCTCTTCTTTGCGTAGTTCATATCGCTGCCAAGAGATGGTGTATGCTCATTCGATAGACGGGTTTGCTCCGAGCCGCCTGTAAACGATACAGACCGGCGCGACTGGGCGACACCGAGTGCTAGTTAACATTTTCGCTTTATTAACATTTTTATAAAATCTTCGATAGATCGTTCCCGGAAATTCGCAGTAATCCGAAATGAGAGAACCAAGAACGAACACCGTGTATTTTACCGTGTCCATTGTCCAGCCGTGTAAATACACCGACGCGACGCACCGAGGATTCCGAAACTGTACATAGAATAAGCTCGTCGTCCCGAGGCCACCCGGCACCGTGTCATGTACAGCACCCAGCACGCACTAAATTTCTGATTCTAGAACTCCGGTTCGGCACCTCCTGTCGAAGTCTCGAGCCCCGGGGAACCGCGATTCTTGACCCTCTATCGGGCAGTGGAATCTGCTAGCATCAGGGACGAACAGTTACAGGGTGTGCAGCAGCCAGTACAAGTTAACGGGGTCCCCCAGGTAGACGCTAGAGTCGCTAACGACCCTGTCGATATTGCCACCGGAAATACTCCTAACAATGACACCACAAGCCCCGCGGTATCGACCACCACCGGTCCGCAGACCCCAGATACGACCACAGTTCAGGATAGCACTTTGTCCCCGAGATTAGGCGAGGAGGCGGCGAGTTCCACCACTCCCGCGGCTACCACAGCAGCCCCTGAAAGCCTCTCGACGACCGAGCAACCCTCCACCGGCTCGGAAGCGCCCTCCAGTACCGAACAACCTTCCACGAGCACGGTACCTTCCTCCAGTACCGATCAGACAAACACAGAGCCGTCCTCCACCACCGAACTGGTTCCCACCAGCACAGAATCGTCCACAATGTCCACCAGCGCGGTACCAATGCCCACGCAATCCGATCAACCCACTACCGAGTTGTCCTCGACGACCACGGAACCGTCGTCGACCGCAACCCCGTTGGACGATAGAGTGTTAGCCAGGATTTTAGAGAACATTGTCAGTTCCAGACCGCCCGGCGGCCCCACCACTGCCAGGTTCCTGGCCGAGAGCCCCAACACAGAGCTCTACGGCAGGGTACCGACCACCCGTCCGACAGAATCCCCTTCTACCACCGAACCCACCACAGTCCCAACCCCCACAGTTGCAACCACCACAGTTGCAACCACCACAATTGAAAGCACCACAGTCGCAAGCACCACGATCGAAAGCACCACAGTCGCAAGCACCACCGAAACACCGAGCGTCACTTCAGAGAACCCGGAGAGCAACACCATACAACTATCAGAGACGACTTCCACCCAGCCTAGTACGACAGAAGCCACTACCACGGAGGCAGAATCCAATAACTTGATCGACGTGGAGACCACCACCGCGACGATCGCTGTGTCCACGATTCGAAACAGGTTGATAGACTTCGCGCAGGATATCTTGTCCCGTCTGCAAGCGACTCTGAACACCACTACGATTCCTCCGCAAGACTCCACCACCACGATACCTCCTGCAACGGAAATATCGAACGTGATACTCGACTCGGGAAGCAGGAAGAACAGTCTGGAGGTTCTGGCCCAGCTGAGGGACAACGATTCGACCACCACCCTGAGGAATTTGGAGACGACTACCAGCCAGGTTACCGGACAGCCGGGCGCATCGACGACAACCGAGGCACAGAGCGCAGTAGGTTCAGTAAATACATCTGCGACTACAACCGAACAGCCTGACTCGGTGGTAACCACCCAGGCAGCCGGCGCGCAGGATCAAACCGACCCGGTGACCACACCAATTCCAACGACAACGACGCAAGACCCCCAAACAACCGTTTCAGACGATTCCGGCTCGCCGGAAACAACCACCCAGATGGTTACGTCGACCTCCGATACGCTACTAACCGAATTAATGTCCATTGCCAAGACACTCCTCTCGGAGCACACGAACGAGACCGGACAGTCCGTTCAGAGCCCGAACGACACTGCCCAAGCCGTTGAACCGACGTCTATAGCCCCGGATAATGCGACGGTGACCCCCGAGTCGACGACGACCACCGCCACCGTCACGCCGGAATTAACCACTCTATCCGTTGACCCCTCCCAGAACGAAGTGGATCCCGCGGAATCCACGACGGTTTCGCCCACAGAGAGTTCCTCGGACTTGCCCACCACCCTGTCGAGCGACGTGCCCGACAGCGAAGCGGAGACCGTGCCAACGAACCAAATGTTAGGAGCCCGTGCGGAGAACATAATCGAGTCGACCACCCCTTCGTTCGCGCCGGACGCAACGACACGATCACAGACGACGGTCACGCAAACGTCGGATGCGACGACGGTCCTCGAACTAACAACGAACGCGTACGACGCCACGACCACGCGGCCCGGTTCGAACGCGACGACAGAGACCCAAACGCCGTCCGGACCTGTCACGGAACTAGCTTCCACGGAGAGTGTAGCACCATTAACCGGGTCACCGATGACCCAGCCGCCTGGTGTAGACGCTAGCACTAACCAGCCCGAGATAACTGCCACGGTTACGGTTCCCGAAACTATCCTCTCCCGTGTAAATACGGTTACCAGTACACCGGCTACTCCGTCGACCACTTCCGCGTCCAGCACCGAGCAAACCACGGTGGTTGACGCTATGTCGACAACCCCGCTCAATGTTAATCCGATGGATGTCGCTGAAGCTACTACTACTACTACCACTACTATTACTACTACTACTACTACTATTACTAACGAACAACAAACCCCTCTAACATTCACCACGATGGCCTCGACCGAGACCACTACTAACACCCCCGAACAAACGACAAACTTGTCCCAAACAACCCCGAACCGCGAGAACGAAACTCCAACTGTTGCCCGTTTCCAGGATACGACATCAGCAACCGCCCAAGGGACGGCAGGTTCGGGGATCGGCCAAACGACCGAGATCACACCTACGACCACCTTCTCAGTGCCATCATCCCCCCAATCCTCTTCTTCTACTACTTCATCCCCTTCTTCCACCGTTACAACCGCATCGGCTTCGACAGTGACGACCACGACAGATACAACACCGACGTCGACAGAATCTAGAACAACAACAACAGCAACGGAGGTCTTCACTGTGACGCCGGTGACCGAGACGACTGTCACCACCGTCGACATAAACGAGAACCTCGTGTCGACCGAGGGAACGCCGGGAACCACCGCGATTCCAGCTGGAAGCGGGAACGGGACCACGAACGGTGCTCCTGGGAACGCTAGCGTTCCGATCGCTGCTAGAATAAGCGAATCGTCCGCGTCCGGAGGAGCGATGCCAACGGCGGCGAGTCCTACAGTGCCGTATTTGGGACGGTTCGGTGCCAGTCGAATGACACCCGCGCCTCGTCTCAGCCCGAGCTCGACCACCAGGCCACCGCTGCGCGATTACTTGATCTACGGGATCTATCCGAACAAAACGATCGTTCGGAAACGGCCGGAGGACAACCTGATCGACGCCAGGAACGTGGACAGCCCGTACGTGATATTCGGTATCTTCCCGGACGGCAGGCTGGTCCGAAAGTTCCCGAACGGGACGATCATACCGGATCCACCTAGGAACCCGGTCGAGGTTGTGTTCTCACTTAGCACTACCACTACCACTAACAGGCCACCGCCCAGACCGTATTATAACCAGGCTAACCAAGGCGCTTACAATCGGTACCAAGGCCCGGTGTACAGTAATAACCGTAGACCTGAGCCGATGGGAAACGTCCAAAGCCCTGGCACCGTTGATCTTGGCCTTACTGGTAACGCGATCGTCGGCCCCGATGGAGGTGGACCCGATCTCACGGGCCCACTTGGTACCCCTCCTGCTAGTGTACCGACCGCCAACGAAATGGTATCTCTTATTCCACCTGTTCATCAACGATCGTTAGCCGGTCCGAGAGAAATTCGTTGCCGAGAACGAACCGTTTTATTGCTCTCGGATTTTTTCACTTTGTCTCTCTTTCGGTGTCGTTGCTGCGTGAACGTCCGTCCCTGTACAACCTCGAGATGGTACTACCATTTAGACAATGTTCGAGAATTTATGAGATCAAAAATTTTTATTATAGATTTTATTATTCGGCATTTTTTACTTCGTTTCACACGAGCATTTCGATAAAAAAATTGTTCCCCGAAGAAAAATCATATTTTCACTATCGAATAAATATCGATGACCAGGATGAATATTAGATTGATCGATGGTTTCGAATAGACTGTATCCAGGCGCGTTGTTCACGACAGGAACGGCACAGGCCACACTCGCACCTTGTTTAACGCTTTGGTTTCGTTGAAGTAGCACTTTTTGGTCGAGTAATAAACTAATTTTCCGACGTCGTGACGATTAATTGTCTTGTGGAAATTCTGTAGAAACCGTCACGACACGTATCGAGATCGTCTCTTTTCATCATCTTACTTTTCTGTTCTTTAATTTTTTTTCGTCTGTCAGTTTTTTCGCGGTCGCGAGTAAAAAAAAAAAGAATTTATCAAATGCCAACGCTCGATCGGAAATTGTATACAAGTTCACTGTACATAATTTCAAATTTGTAAATAGTATGTGTGCCGCACGTTTAGAGTTTGTACGCACCATTATGCACTCTGAGAATGCACTTTTATCTCCATGGAAATCGGACTTTTATACGTTTCGAGTCGGAATTATTTATCTCGAGCGTAAGAGAATCTGAGAAATGACGTATACGCTGACAGAAGTGGTATTCGATAAACTCTTGAAAACAGGATTCCATCGATCCGTCATCGTCGTTCAACCTCCGGGCCCAATGATAGATCTCTCGTGACCCGTCGAGCACAGTGAAACTCTGATCGATTGTTCCCCGTTTTCCCACAATTTAATATTCAATGTACCGTGTGTCTTCTCCGCGACTCGGATACCTCGCGTTAAACGGTTGCATCAGCGATCGAACATTTTCTATTTTTAATCGACCACGATCGCTCGGTTAGCCTTCGAAGGGTCTGAAAAACAATGGTAGAACAGTGAGGTCTGCGAGAATCCGAAAATCAAGATTTGCGAATTTCATTTGCGATCAAAGTTGCTATCGAAAAAACGGTTGGGAAACGGTGAAGGATCGATCGATCGAGTTTTCACTGTGCATCTTGAACCGGAGCTGTGTATCGAAGACGTATGTCGATCGAATTAAAGGAATTCGAACGATTTCGTACTGTTTAGGGCAATACACCATTGAATACGCAAATGGGGACAACGTCGGGCGCAATGTCTGCGAATGCTGGTCGGCTGACGCCGATAGTAAGTACCGGTCGACCGCCGACCGATTCGCAGGGCGGTCGTATCGTCCAAGATCGAGAGAGGGACGAGGCCACCAGGACGAAAGAGGCCGGAGGTCAACGCAGCTCCGTGTACATCGGACAGGTAAGAAACCAAGAGAGACAGAGCATGATTTACAACGACGCTGCGGCTGATTCTTTCAGCGCTCCGTCGTATCTCTCGAAAAGAACCACGAAAAAAAAACACAAGCACGCACACACACACAGAGAATCGGAGAGAAACAGAGACAATTTCCTATCTTTCAGGACAAGCTCGTCAACTATTGGACCGACCAGGCGTCCACTGCGAACCCGCGCGTTGTCAGTGTAAATATCAATTCAGTAGCTGTAAGTAAACCACTCCTACCAGTTATTAAATTAAAGTCCCAAGATCAGAAGCCTCAAAGTTTTATCTATCATCTCAGGGTTAGAGTTAGGATTGTCGAGGACAGAGGAATTTGTAGATTCTTTGGTAAAACGTTTATTTGATTCAGACTGCTGCGAACGAAGGTCCGTCGGCCTCGGTGCCGTCGTTCAACAATCTCCTCAGCAACGAACCCAGTGGACGAGTCACGGCTCCCCCCTGGATTCCCGTGGAGGGATCCATTGGATCAGATTTTGGGTATCACCACATCCTCGCCGGTGATCACAGCTTCCGTAGCTTCGAACATGCTGGTCAGTACTCGTTCAACTACCTGATCAACCTCATCATCATCGTATTCCAGATAGAAAATTTTGCGAATTCTATTCCAAGCGAACGTTACCAAAATGAACCTCGTCGATATTTCAGGACGACTCGTCGGACTCGCTGCCCACGCGTCCCATCAATCCATTCGTCGAAATCTTCACGCCATTTAGGAGCGCGATCGCCAACTTGGTGTCCTCAACTCTGGCGCCAGCTCGCTTGTCAACAACGACACCGACGCCATCTAGCACCGCTGCTCCGACGACACCGACCCTTCCTACAACCACTCCCAGGACTACAACGCCACCAACCACCACGACAACTACAACAACAACAACCACAACGACTACAATGGCTCCGGCAACAACGCGACCACTGCCCACTATCACTTTCCCGCCGGTAACCAATACCGTGCCTCGTGTGACAATAACACCTGCCCCCACTGTCACACCTAATCCCAATTATGTGACGCCCCCCGTTCAACCTGCCTACCAACTTGTTGCCGAACGTGCAACAGCAAAACGCGTTCGGCACCACGTACGACGACCTGGCCTTCCTGAACTCGTTGGTGAGCAATCGTTTCGGCTCTTGAAAATCTGAAATAGTGAAATTATGACCTTAACATTTTGAGTGGCGCGTCTCCAAAAAAAAGAGAAAAATGGGAGCTCCAAAAGATGGAACATCTCAATGTTTGTATCATTCGACGCGTTACTTTGATTTTATGGCATTTCCGAGACTGCCGCTGAAAGTGTTAAGGAAGGAATTTACTTTTTAAATGCGTCCGAGCTGGAACATTCGTAATCGATGACACGTTGCAATGATTCACGCAGTTACAGAGTAACACCAGAAGCAGCACCACCCCGAAGACTCTTACGCAAGTCGAGCAGCTGTTGGCAAACAAGGTAAACGGTTGATCAAATAACAATACTTATTATCGATTTAGCAATTCGCTTAGAAAAATTTCATAGCCCCGAGTACCTTGGTACCGTATTCTATAAGCGATAATTAACCGTTGGAGATCGCGCTCGTGACAATGGATGCGATTGTTGTTCTCCGGTCGCGGAAACCAGACGCGGCGAATCGGCTCGATCGTCGTCAGAGCCCTTTCACTGCTTCGTAGAATTGTGCAATCGACATCGTTCGACTCGGTCGGTGTTAGTGTAACAAGATCCGATGACGTTCGTCGGGCGACTGGTTTCTCTTCGTTCGGCTCGCGCAGCCTACGGTAAAACCGAGAAAAATTCGGTGCGTTACCTTTGGTCACGCCCTTCTTGAAAAGATATAATAACGGATCTACGAGGATCGGGATCATGCGATCGGCCAGTCACGGTGAATGGACTGGAACAACCTTGCCGACGGCCTTCTCTGTTCTACGCAACGGCTCTGTCTGATTCGTCATCTTTCGCCGACGCTTACGTTGATAGAAGTTAATTTGCGTAACGTCGATGCAGCAACGACAGCCTCGCCCGAGTCTTTCTCTTTCACCCGTGTTCGTGAAAGTGGCCCGTCGGTCTACCGAGGAGCCTTCGTAAAATAAACACACGCTTCTTCGCTGGGCAATCAAAATTACTAATACTCTCTAGCTAGTCGAGATAGATGAAATTTTACACGTTTATACGTTTTCAAAGTTCCACGAAAATCGGCGATCGACGTTTACGTTCGCCGCGATTGCAGTCGACTCTCAACTTTCATTCCAGATCCTGTCGCTGGCCCTGAACAATCCGGGACCGACCCGAGCGCCGAAAGCCATCAAAGTCGAGAACGTGTCTCCGAATTCGATCGCCACCTTGTTGAAATCCTCTCCAGGTCCCATAGTGATCGACTTGTTGCCCTCGTCGACGGCAGCGCCGCCAACCTGGAGGCCGGTACCGACCCAAGAACTGCCGCAGAAGGATACGCCGCTGAACAACAATTTGTTCGATCAAACAACCAGAGGACCCATTTCGTCGACAACCGCGAAGCCGCCTGCTGCAGAATTATACGAAGCGACGGCGAATCTGATAAGCACGACGAAGGCTCCGGTGACCTTCGCTGCGAAGACGGCGACCACTCCCCGACCTAGGACAACCACTCAAGCACCGTTCGGCCTGGGCGCGAGTTTATGGCAAGCGTTGTTCGGCGGCGGTTTGTTCGGATCCTCCACCACTCCCAGATCCCTGAAATCGAAACCGGCGAAGGCTGTAGAAATCGCACAATCGGTCAGTATCACTCCGAAGCCGGTTCCAACCACGCAGAAGCCGCAGACTGCACAGACATCGGCTCCTACGACGCTGAGGAGCGTGGATATTTCGAAGATCGAAGTGAGCACGCCTAATTCGATATTTACGGAAGCGAAATCGGTGACCACACCCGGCTCGATATCCACGACCACGTTGTCGGCGCCGACCAGTGCGAAACCGAGACCCGCCAAGGAGACGTCCACGTTCTCGCCCGAGGAGGACGCTAAGTTCCTGGTGGAGCTGTTGCGCGCTGTTCAAAACGGCAAGTGTAAAGTCCTTTCGTACGAAACCATCCGAAATTCAGAGTTTATTTAGATCCCTTCGAATATTAATAGTTAATGGTTTAAGCCGAGTGATAGAATGTTCGAACTTCGAGCGTTTCGTTAACCCGTGCCTGACGTCCGTGTCTCTCCTGTTTCAGACAACAAAGCTAGCGCCTCGAAGAAGCCATCAGCCCCGAAGCAGGATGACGAATCGTTCCTGAGAGCGATATTAAGCGGACGAGCTTTCACGACGACAACCGCGGCGCCGTCGAATGAAATCAGCGACTCTGCCTTGTTGGCGGCGCTGCTGAAGGCCCAAGGCATAGAACCGCCGACTCCCGCGACCAAGATTAGAGAGCAACTATTGTTAGCCGTGAGTACCATTGCTTCGAACAGTTAATCGCCCTTAGAAGCCTCCCACGCGTGTCCGTGGCAAAATATCTAGGCCTCGAAAACCGCGCAACCGGCGCGGCGGAACGCGGTTCGCTGAATCGGCAAATGGAAGTCTATTGTGCTTCGTGCTATCGCGATGATAACGAGGCAGTAAAACAGTTAAAGTTGCATCGATACGCATCATATAATTGAGTCATCTGGATTATCTTCAGCTATAACTGATTAGCTCCACCTTCTGGATTTTTTGTAAGGCTTGGGATCGAACCACGATCTTTCGAGCTTTTTAAACTTTCTTGTTTGATCTTCCATGTACAAGGTAAATGTTCTTAGTAATTAGTAGACTGCAGATCTTTATGCATTTTATAGATAATTGTAGAAAAATTTTGAAAATTGTAGATGTCTATATATTAAAGAAACAGATGAGAATGTTTTAGCTTATGCCAATGACACGGCTCATTTATTTAGATTTTGTTCAATTTTTATCTCAATATGTGATTGGATAAGAAAATTTACCGATTCAATTTCCATGTAAGTGACTTTATCATTTCAATAATTGCAAAAAAACAGGTCATTTGATCGGCAATGATATGTTCTGTGTTAACACGTTCGTCGCCGCGTCACCCATATCTGGGTGACTCTTCTTGTTCAAGTTAAATTCGATTTTCAGTTGGATTTTTAAAAGGAATTTAATGGAATAAGCACTGAAATATAAATATAGGATATACAACATAAAAATATTAAAAATATACACATTATACTATACTTTTTATTAATTTATATTTTGGATAAAATATTACATTATACTATGTCGCATGGTATCCGTTAAAACATTTTGTCGGATTTGGGCCCCGCAAGAAACTCAATCGAATCGCGCTAGGCGACGAACGTGTTAAAGGAAGTAATAATATTTTATTTAGTTTGTATTCCTTGCAATCGACGCGAACAATTTCGAACGAGACAAAACGGGAAAGACGTTAATAGATTCGGCGAGAAGCAGTGTCGCGGACGTAATCTCGCTCGAGCATTGAAAGGAACGTGTAGAGTGTAGAGTAGCGTGCGAAGAGAGATCGCGATCGGGCCCGAAAGAAAATAATTGCTGGTCCTGTAACACAGAGCGTCGGTCAGGGCGTCAGCTTAGCCCCGACCGCATCGGCGACTACCGTGTCAACGACAGTTGCGACAGAGCAGGCGTCTGCAACTCGACCTACGGACACCACGAAAAAGACGGTGACACCGAGACCAACCTCAAGACCAAGGATACGCACGACAACGTGGTCGCCGAGCTCGACTTATCCGCCCCCTCTCTTCAGTTCCTTCTCCAATTACGGTATCCCGGGGCAGTCAGCCGCCGGTGGCGATAATTCTGGAAGCGGCGCTTTATTCGGGGCTACCAGAGCGTTCAGTCAGCTACTCGGTGCCGCGATAAGTGTAAGTTATTCTACTGACCATTAATTGCTCGTTATAACGCCTCTCTCTTTCTCTCGCGCCGTTCGCCGATACGATAATGGAGGCGTAACAGGGAGACGCGGTTACGACACCGTTCCCAACACAATAAACATCGGCTAATCGCGCCGATTATTGCCGCGAAGTGACGCGCGAACCCGTTCGAATTTTACATATTCCTCTTACATTTGAAAAAATTTCCGAACTCCTCGCAACATTCACACCTTGGCGATTTTTTTCCCCCCCAGAACATTTGCATACTTTCAGAATTTTTTTCCGCGTATTCGGAAGTCTATATGCATACTCATGATTTGTTCAAGAGGAAGATCGGTGGACGTGGAGCAGATATGTTTTTTTCACTGAACTTGTATTCTTGTTTCAGGGCGCGGCGCAACAGTTACAGTCCTTAGTCAGAAACGGAACCAGACTGGTGTCCGAAGCGGTGGGGTAAACTCAACAACAGGGAAAGAGAATTAATATATAATCCGTAGAGTAAGCGACGACCTTGCGAACCTGACGACATTCAAACACGGCGGCGCCGTCGGATTTCTGTCGAGTCTATGACCTGAGACCATTTAGGTCTTATGCTCGATGTCGGAGAGGGGAGGAGCTTCCCGAAACATCTTTCTTATTTCTGTATAGATCGTAGTATTACGTGTACTAGTTTGTGCTCTAACTTGTTTGGTGACTTATTCGATTATGAACATTCTTTTTATCAATGTAGATAGTAGCTGTACGTTTTAAGCGCGATTCGATCCTCGGTCCTTGAAACGCGGAGACTTTTTCCAATTTTCCACGTCGCGTCCAGCCGGGGAACGTATTTCCGAGAGCTGTGCAATATCGTGGCAAGGCTGCAGGAAATCGAGGAGCGATTCTGATTACGCGATTAATTGAAAAACAGTCTGTGGATACGTCGCAGCAACTCGAGGTACCGACACATTCGCGCTGGGAGACGTTTAATACGGCGAGGGCTCGTCTAAACGAGGAAGGGCGAATGTGTCGATCAGGCTCCGCGTTTGAAGGGCGAGGCCTCGACGAGGACGTGGTTCCTCGGCGTTTCGAGGATCGAACGGTGATCGACGCTTTGCAAATGTTTCTGGGGTACCGGGCCGGGCCGGGCCGGGGTGAGCCACGTACCGGTTGAGACATTTGTAACGATCGTCGCAATTAAGGTAATTAATCGGAGCGGTGACGATTCGCGTGCGTTCCGTGTGAAACCGGGGTCTCGACGTATGACGCGGGGCCCACCCACAAGGATCGACTCGGCGACGAACCGTTGTTTGTCGACGCCGCTGAGAAAGCTGGTTAGCCCCTAAGGTGTCTCTGAATGGCCGCGAGAATGGGACGGTGGTGTGTGCGTGCGTGTGAGCGAGTTAGCGTGCAAGAAGAGAACGAAGAGAATAAAAAAAAAAGGTGCGAGAAAGAAAAAAGAGAAACGCGAGGGTGGCGATTCGACAGGGAAGCGTCAACGGAGAGCATAATGTGTACAGTGAAGAAGAAGCGCGCACCTCGACTGTCGTCGGTGTGCGCCGCGTTCCTTTTCTTTTTTTTTCCTTTTTTATATAATAAAGCCGGAGGTGTGTACAGCGCGCAGGGGTCCTTGGAGAGTCTTGTTTGTCTTTCATCCGCACAGGATGGTAGCTCGGTAATAATGATAGCGCCGTGTAATAAGCTCGGCGACTTAACGAGCACGTGCTAAGGGTTGAAAAACGTCGACGGTGTTTTGCTCTTCCTGTTCTTCGGGGATTTAGTGATATAGCGTATTGTATAGTCGCGCGAGGAAATTCTCGTCGCGCGTTGAAAACGCGTGGCGAGATTACACGAGCCGGAGCTTCGCGAGCAGCCGTTCTCTCTTTCTCTCTTCATTGGCGATCGTCGACGGTAGCGTCGCGTCGTCGCGCGAGCACTATCGTAGAAGCTGTCTCTCGATCGACAGACACACGCTCACCGGAAAGAAAAAAATGCTCCTCGGCCGTGTTCCTCGTTCGTTTCCGATTTCGTGCGCCGACGCGGTATGCGCGCCGCTATTTATAAACGAGAAATAAACTTATTGGGATCTGCAGGTCCACGAGACTCTTGTTTTCTTTTTCTTCGTCTTCGGCTTCTTTGTCGAGGAATCGGTTCCCGATTGTCACCGCGGATCGAACCCAACGCGAAACTAGTTTCGCATTTTTATAGCCTCTCAACCATTTTATTTCCCCGCTCCCCTTGTGACGCACATTTCTTTCCATCGCGACACATTTAATCGAACCGGGATGGAAATTGTTATTCAAAATAGTTCTAGATACAACAGCCGTCAACCGGGGCACAATCAGAGTGTGAAAACAAACTCGTTCCGCCATTATTTATAAGCTCATTGTGACACACGGTCGGGATTGTTGCTCCCACGGCTTCGGTAACTCGACTAACGACGATTTTATTGCTGAAATTCTCGATTAACTCAGTTTCGAACAGATTCGAGCAGCGAGCTGCTTAAAGCTCAGCTTCGTCCGCTTTGCCATCGAAAAATGTGATACCGCGCGAGAAGGAATGCGGGAGATAAAAAGCGATAACGGGGATAAATTTCACGCGCCTCCTATTCTTGTTCTTTTTTTTGCGCGCGCCGCGCCGCGTTCTGTTGTCCCCCTTCTTCGCGTGAGCAGCACGCCGAGGGTCGGTCTAGAATATTAATCACACGGTATGACGTATTTACCAGTCATTAGGGACAGTTGACTAGGATAGGATGCGAGCACTCAGCAGTAGAAAGTGACGGGGACCTTCTTCTCTTGCGTGCACCGACAGAAACAATAAATAATCCTTCCGTCCGATGCAGTATAATCAAGGAATACCAGCAAGAAAATTCTCTTAACCAAGATAAGTATAGCGTGAGAAGAATAGCGGTTTAATTCGAAACAGGTTGCGGTTCGTCCTCCGAACCGCCGCGCCGCTGGCGCAAAAAATTAATTAATCCAAATAATCCCCGTGGGGAGTCACTTAATTGATTTTTGCATTGCCTTTTTTTTACCGTTTCTTGGTCGGCCACTTCGAGAAGTTATTTTTGAAGGCTGCGGAATCTTCCGTGGACAAACTTCGAACGTGTTTTAGACCCGGTAGCGACATAATTCAACGGAATCACGGATTCCAGAGATTTTAACTGTTCGCCCTGGTCTAGAGAGTATAGGGCGCGACTAAAAATTTTTCGGAGTTGAATCAACTTCCAGTGAAAGGGATATACAGTCAGACCTCGTTTGCTCGAACCTCTTTAACTCAAAAACCTCTACAAGACGAAAATTTTGAATGGTAAACCCCGCTTACTCGAATACTTCGTGTAAGTCGAAACCTGCATAACTCAGGATGTTAGTTCTTCCCTTGAGATTCGAGTTATATCGAGGTTCGACTGCGTATATATAGGGTGTCTCAAAACTCCTTCAACACTCTGAAATGGGCGATTCCTGAGGTGATTTAAAGCACAATTTTCCTTTTTCACAATGTCCGCCGTGGCTTTCGTCCAGGAGTTGTCAACGAAAAACACGGACCAATCAGAGCGCAGCTACAGCGGGCTGACTCTGGCTCGTCCAACGGCAACGAATCCGTTCACTATAGCTGCGCTCTCATTGGTCCATGTTTTTCGTTAATAACTTCTAAACGAAGCCCCGGCGGACATTTTGCGAAAGGAAAATGCCGCTTCGAATGATCTGAGGAACCGCCCGTTTCAGGGTGTTGAAGAGTTCTGAGACACTCTATATATTTTCGTTGGACATTGCGCGGAGAAGGGATTGCTTGCTGAAAACAAAGAAAGCTCGGACACCGTGTGGCCGACATTGAAGTTTGCGCTGCCACCGTTATCGGTGGCTCGTTTACACCGCAGAACCACGCACCTTGTGCCGTGTGATGTCGCGGAGACGGAGCAAGGGGGGGACGGTGGTACAGGTCTCGCCGGTCAGTGCGGCCACGAAAATCCCTGAAACGGAATTTCGCGCCGATAAATAACAAGAGAGCTCACCGACAATACCGGCTCGAATCGTTTTGGTACCACATGCCACTTGGTACTCCGGTAATTTAAATAAATTAACGGAGAGCAAGCGTACCTGAGCCCGGTCATGCTCTATGGTGCCGAGGAGCAGGAGGAGGCGAAACAGAAAAAGGAGGTGGAAGGAAAAGTGTAGGGGGAAGAGGAGGAGAAGAGCAACAGAGACGGATAAGGAAGAAGAAGAAGAAGAAGAAGAAGAAGAAGAAGACGCAGAAGCGTGTACGCACGGACCGATTGTAAGACTGGAACACCCACGCGTGCTCGCGATGCCTCCGTGAGCCTTCTTTTTTTTTCTTCTTCTTCTTCTCCTCTACGGATAATTACAGCTAATGGCGGTCATTGAGAATGCGAGATGCGTACCAATCTGCGTACGTGTACCACCTCGGCACTGCGCTTGCTGGATGCTTCTGGCTAACAGACGCGACGCGACGCGACGATAACGCGCAGCCTTCTGCATCCTGCGCTCCGCCGACGATATTTAATTTATTGGTTGAATCGCTAAGTGGACAAGGCATTATCGAGTCCGACGCACTTCCACGATCCATCGGAACGCGATACGATCGATCGACGGACGGGATCGCCGGACGCAAAGATCAAGAGGAAGCTATGGAGACCACTCGACTCTCCGGGAATTTTCCGCATCTCTCCTCGAGAACAATTTATTCCTCGGCTAGTCTCTCCGCGCCTACTCCATCCATCTTCCGCTGTTTGCAATTGTTTCGAAAACTGGTTATGTCGTGTACAATCATAAATAACAATTAAATATATACATATAATCTTTTTAATTTATAAACAAAATCTACTAGATTACTATTCTCCACTGATTCCTGTCAGGATTAATAGATTACCTACCGGTGATTAATTTTTAAAAGTCCCATGGTCCATAGCTGAAGACTTTTTAATGGATCCTCCGGCAACAACAGCAATTGCTATTGAGAACCAACAAGTCATCTAATAATTTCGGTTGGGATTACAAATGTAAAGGAAGATATCTATGCTCCCATTTGCTACAGCACAATTATTGAAAATCCTATTAAAATACGCTACCGGTAGTTAAAGTGTTAATATGAATTTTGTCTATTGGCAAGACCAGATGATGCGAAGGTAAAATATCTTAGGATTAAATAGCGAGACAGTTCGATCATCTGGCGACCCATTTCTCGCAGCCGCGACGCGCCGCGCCGCGTTCCCAAGAGCGTCTGTTTTGAAAACGACTGCGACGCGGTGCGGCATCGAGTTCTCGTGATTTCCTCAGCGATGATTGTCTTTCACACCGATGCCGTGACTTGGAAGTTGTCGACGTCACCGGCCCGATTCGTGATGCATAAAGAAAGAAGAGTATCTGCTCGTTCTCACAGCGCGCACCGTTTCTCGGCTGCGGCTATCTGACGCATCTGATCGAATCGGATCGCGCAACATCGAATAAAGAAGAGTCGCCAGTGTGTGCCCTGTTGTGTACCGATTCGCGAGGCCTATTGCGGAAAAGTGGATCCTAGACGATCGATATCGTTCCCGCGGATAGGATAAATGGATCCGAGCAAGGACGTCCTTAATTATCCCGGCGATCGGACGGTTCTCCGCGGAGCGATCCAATTTGCGGTTCGCCGTTACCGCCGAATCCTTTCTGTATTGAATCATTGTAAAATGTAGCAACACACGGCTCACGACGTGAGTCAGCCCCTGTCATCTCTGGAATCGATTGTGCGCCCGCGCGCGCGCTCGCGAAGCGAACGAGCGAGGCGCGCGGAGCAAAGAAATCGCCGCCGCCGTTGCCGTTTTAGCCGCGTGGTGGTTTTGCTCGCGCATTCCCACGATAGATCGGTGTCGCAATCGCGACAATGCAAGCCGATTGCACACGTGGGGAATCGAACCGCGAATATACACAACAGCGGATAGAACCCGGCCTCCACGTGTTTGTTTCTCCTCCCGTTGCGCGGGCCGGCGGGGGCTCTCGCGAAAATTACCCCTCCAATCAATGAAACGATAAATCGTTTCCCTGTTGATCGACGACCGTGGTCTCCGCCGGGCTGATTAGCAGTTACCCGGCCACTTATTGCCTTCATTGACAGTTCATTGTTTATTGAAACACGTTACCGCGCCACGCAACTCCCTCCGGCGGGCCGAGTAGCTTGTCCGAATACCTACATCGAAAAACTGTTCGCGGTGAACCGATTCTCGCTCGATGTTTTACCCCCGGGATAAAATATACGTTAAGAGCTCACTTTCGTGCAAGCTTTTTTCACCGATGTTTACCGAGTCCGGCGTGTTCAACCATTCGCGGTCCAAAGCGGTCTCTTCTCGCTTATTGGTTAAGCCGGCACAGGGGGAGGGTACGTGGCGCAGCGTGGTTGGCCTGCGACCGTTCGAAAATTTGGGAACTCCGGGCTGGAATTTCGCGAGACGAGGTGACGGGACGGGACGGGACGGAATGGTCGAAGCTGAAGAGCGAGGAATTAGCATCGGCGGGTCCGTCGAAAACGAGTCAATTTAGAGTGGCTCGCATAACTCGGTCCGCAAGCTCGGAAGGAAGGCTCTCTCTCTTTCTTCTCCCGTTGTACGTTTCACCGAAAGGCGAGAAAGAGAGGAGCGAAGGAGGAGAAGGAGCATGGGCAGGAGGTGGCGAAGGAGGAGAAGGAGGAGAGAGTAAGGTGGCGAAGGAAGACGAGGGGGTGGGGCATGGTGGGAGTAATGTAGGAGCAAAAGGCAGAAAACACCGGTAGGCAGTTTTGTAGCTGTTTTTATCAGCTTCTGGGCATCGGGGGCTCAGGCCCGACGATGCCAGGACGCATCTTGGGGGGTTCGTGTGGGAACGTACGTCTCTTTAGCGTAGCCCACCTCCTCCCCCTCTAGCCGGTCGTTCTTTTTCTCCTCGTTCGTTCTCGCGGCGTCCTTTTCTCGCTTCGCGACCCGGTCGAGCTTCCCCTGCTTGGCCTTCCTTTTTCCTCCGTTCGCCAGCTCGGCGACTTGTTTCTCTCCCGTTCGTTTTTCCTCCCCCTTCTTCTCCCGCTTCTTCAGCCTCCTCTTCATCTTACGGTTGCCTCGGGTACCAAGGGTCATCGAGGTCACCCTCCACGGTGCACTCGGCTACGTGGTGTGCCCTATATTTACGCACGGTAAGAGAACCCCGAAGAGGAGCTGGTCGCTCCTCTCTTTCTCTTTCTCTTCTCTTCGTTTCGTTTCGTTTTCACCTTCTTCCTCCACCTCCACCTCCTTCACCTCCTCCTCCTCCTTCACCTCCACCTCCTTCGCCTCCGCCTCCTCCGCTCTCTCCTCCTCGACCTCTTCTTCTGGTTCTTACAGATCTCCTACCTTTTTTCTCTACCCCCCTACTCAGGTTGCTCTTCAATAAGCGCCGATCGCTTTAAGATCGACTCACAACAATCATTTCGTGCCGGTCCCTCTGTCCGCCACGCAGAAACTCTTCTGGCAGCGTTCCGTTCCGCGGATTAACTCATTTCCATCGTTAGCATACGCAGCCTCCTTAAACGCGATTATTTCCCCAACTGTTAAATGCTCGAAGTTAACGTCCTCCTCCAGACGAACGTTGTACGATATCAATGCGAACGCATCTTGATTCGTCGGAGGTCGCGTTTAAATTTTTATAGCCGACATCGCACCTTCTTCAAAACGCGCTTGTCACTTTCGCATGAGCCTTTATTCAGTTAATTAAACAGGGGGCCAACGCGATACTAAACGAGAGAGAACAGTCAAGGTATTAAGAGGAGGTTTTACGACCGAGCAGATTCGCCGCTAGTTGCGTTGATATTTTACAATACCGAGGCAAGTGTCCGGTCAACTTTTCGAGTAATTCTTTTTCATTTCCGTTCTGCGAGATCACCAGAGAGGCAGAGAGAGAGGCAGAGAGAGAGAGAGGCGGAGACCTCGACCGGCACCGACGACAATGCGCCTGCGAGTCCCACCGTGTCCAAGAGCGAATTCCGCGTGCATTTTCTGCGTCGGCATCGCTCGGCATTTTTTCCGGCGCCTAGCGTAGCGATCCTCATTAATCACCGAGCGTGGGGTACAGACAGAGAGAGAGAGAGAAAATCGAAACGAACGAGAAACTCAGGCTCTCGCCGGCGGATACCGTCTGTGTGACAGCTTACGGAGTATCATTCTATAAATCAAGGGGGGATCGCTTAAAAACGCAGAGGGTATTAATTTGTATGCTAAACTGTCGACGCGATCGGTGGAGGTGGTTGTGGTGGGGTGGGGTGGGGGTGGAAGGGAGCGCGTATTCTAAAAGGTTGCGACAGTACCTCTGAAAGGTTACGATACGAATTGCAATGCCGTGTCGTAACCTTTCGCGAACTGCATCGTGTGCCGTGAATATGCCAGATAATGGCTGGTATTATCTGCTGAATTGTAATTACATTGTCCCATGCCTCCACGCCTTGTAATATTATTTTTCAGCGTGCCGAACCTGTGTCGTTCGCGTTCGCGTTCGAGTTCGAGTTCGCGGACGCGATTTTATCGGCCGTCCCGCGCAAACCGGTAAAAGCGGGCGCATTCGTTTTACCATTCCGTGCGTCATCGCGTGCAGGTGCGAAACTAATATCGTTAGACGGGTTCTCCGTGTTATGCGTCATCTAGTGACGTACGAGATCGCGCCGGTGTTCCTCGCGAGCCTGAGCCGTCGGCCGTTGCTCCGAGGATTCGCAAGGATTCTGCATTTCCGGGGAGCCACGAGGGTTGAAATTTTCTCGTTGGAGGTCGAAGGATTTTTATTCGCGACGCGCGAATTGGACGCCGAGGAGGACTGCGATCCGAGGAGCGCACGGTTGCGTCGAGGCCGGGTGTGCACGAGGCCTAAAGATGCTCCGGAGACCTCATGCAAGATACCACGGGGTGGTCGCAATACGCGAACGTTACGAAGACGCGGGACGATGAAAAATCTCTGGTATCTCAAGCCAAGATCCCTCGAACAATGGGATATCTTCGGGACCGAGTCGGTTACGGTGGACAATTATTGCTCGATTGCCGGAAGATAATGTTTCATCGTGGATGAAATAATGATTTTCTTTCAACCGGACGGAAACATGTGAAAATTCTTCGATAATGGCGGCCGTAAATTGTTTCTGTCCCCGGTGTGCCCCCGATGGCATCATGATAATTGGATACCATTAGATCGACCGGCCAGATCCCGGCGACCGATCAATTTTTGAAGAAAGGGAAAAGCGATCTCGTTCGCTTTCCTCCAGCGATACCTTGCACCGCCGCGCCGCGCCGCGCAGCGCCAGTCTGCTCTACAAATCGCTCGACGATCGATTTGTCGCGCGACGACTTCGATTGCAATTTGCGATATCTTCGGTCAATTTTTGGTCGGAGGCGCTCGCCAACAGCTGCACAGAGCTCTGCCCCCAAAAAGAAGAGGAAGCACGGGGTCTCCGGGAAGCACCGTTGGCAGCGCACATCCGCCACGAATATGTCGCAGATTGCGAAAAGGGCGTTCGGTGCCCTTGCACTTCAGCAGCCGTTCTCGCACGCACACGGACCAGCCGCGCAGTTCTTTTCTTCCCGACATAAATCCTCTTTCTTATTTCCTTCACCGCGCTTTCTCACAGCTGAACGACGTTAATACGGCGAACGACCGACGTCACACGGCCAGCAGTCGAACGCTTTTATTTTGCCACGGGGCTCTGCGTTTGTCACACGATCCCCGGCGCTCCCGCCCGAAAGAAATGCGCAAAACAGATCGGCTTGCGACTTTCACTCGCGCGAACCTCCCCCGATTTCCGTTCCCGTGACGCAAGTCTGGCCAGTCCTGGCCACTCCCATAATTTCTTCTCGCTTTTTATTTCACGCCCGCGTAAAATTTTCGTGATTGGATTACATTTACACGACGGTTCGTCGTGGCCGCTGCTGCAACACAATTTGGTGCGCCGACACGTCAGACAGACGTATGTAAATTGATTTTTCCAAGCGCGCGCCAGCGTTTCGATCTCCCTAGCCGGATATGAGCTTTCGCAACGAGGAACGGCCGATTCATGCACGGCCACGTAAACTGCGTGCGCGAGCGCTATGTCTGATCGTTAGCCCGTGAACGGTTCTATAACGGCGCGCGAAGTGTTTTTTATTGGCCAATAAGAGCCGTTGAAAATCGATAGATCGATAGACCGGTAAAATTTATCATCTCTGTTCGTTGGTTCGATCGTTGCCTTTATTTGCATAAGAATTTTCCGGCCGACCGAAAATGCTATATCCCGTGCAATCACGCCGTTGCCGATCTGCTCGATTAGCCGCTTTCGATAATTAACGTCTTGGAGAATGCGGCGCGACGGATCTACTGCGAATCGAAACGAGACTGAATCGCACGTGGATCGCTCGGACGACATGCTTCAGAATTCTTCATGGTGTCCTACGCAGCGTCGTGCACGGATTCATTGCGCAAGAATTCCGAGAGTTTCTGATGTAACTGACGTCCTAGCACAGGAGGAAACAAGCGGTCGGGGGTGGGGGGAGACAAAAATCACCTCTCTCGAAAGAGACGCGTGTAAAACGATTCCGTTTTGCGCGCAACAGTCATCGGCCACTATGTATACCACGCCATGCTGTTGCACCGGTGCGTCGTCGTCGGTGTGTTGCTCCGAACGCGAGAGATTGAAAAATGTCTACGGTTTGACGCACGTGGCTGCAAAAACTCGACGCGCGATTGTTGCCACATGATTGATCGTTTCCGTTGTCGAGCGGCAAATTACAGATGCATGGCACAATTATAATTTAATTCATAGTTGCGAAGACAGTCGAACGATTAGCGGTTTTTACGGGCGGCAACGGTTTAATTGTGATACGAACACGCGTTTTCCCTTCGACGTTCCCGTCTCGCAAGATACACGCTCCGTAGGCGAGTAGCGACGAAAGACTCCACGCAGATGTTCCCTATTCCGAGTAAATTGCTGGACGATCGCACGATCCTCGATGCGTAATGGCGTGCGTCTAGTCGCCTCGCTTGCCGTGGACATCTAAAATATCTCGGGCATTTCTCGAAACGCTTATACAACTACGATAAAAACGACGAGAATATCCGTTTAAATCGGAACGACGTTCGAGCGATGGCTGCTCATTAAATAAATTCTAAGCGATCGGATCAGTCGTCTTTGTTAAAGGATATGATTGGAGAGGAGTTCCTCTTAATAAACTTACAACTCGGTGAAATAAGTCCCTTTTTAACAACTTAACCTTTATTAAGACGTGATATAAAATTGAACCAGGAGTGTCCTGCCGATACCGAATCTTACATCGAACTGGCTTCGGGGCGACGTACAAACCACGTCCTACCCACTCGCGTCTCGTGCCGATCGTCATTCCTCCGTCGATCGTCACCCTCGACACAGTGCATCGAACCACTTTGCAACATCGCAACAATTCCACAACACTGTAACAATTCTGAGTTTTTCCTTTTGTAAATGTTTTACTTTAACAGTCTTGACTGCACGATGCTTCTTTCCCGCGTCCAACACTCTCGGCTGATTAAAAGGGCCCCCCGGATCGCGCGGCCGAAGGCAGATGGCAATTTCCTGATAGTTTTGCGTCACTACGGGCGGTGCAGGCGGAAAAGTCTGGCCTGGAATCCGTTTCACAATCGTTCGAGCACACGGCGCCATCGTCCTGCACCGCCATAAGTTAGAAAGGGCCATTGTGTCCACTTTTCCTCCATAAAGCGTGTCGCGGATCTAATCGCCGGCTAATCGCCCACGCAAATACCTGCGTGCTCTCGCGCGGATCGTTAGAGTGCGTTTCCAAGGAGCCCGCTACACGGGTGTACCGCGTTATTTACTGTCGGATCAAGGCTGGTAGCGGATTCTACGCTGCATCCCGCGCGTGAAGAATGCCGTAACAAAGCAATTTCATCGGTTACTTTTCGCTTCTCTCTCTCTCTCTATCTCTCTCTCTCTCTCTCGACAATGATATCTTTCGGTTTCCCCGTTCACGCCGTCCCGCGACTTAATCCGATCGTTCGGTTATCGTTACGACTCTGTCGACACTTATGCTGCGCGATAGGTTGCTCCATTAGTATCGTTATTGTTCGACTTTACAGCTTGACGGCTCGCGAAATAGTCGTTCTACGGTCCCGGTGAATAATTATCCGCTTTTTACACTGTTTTCGGTTCCGACGATTACGCCATCCTATTGATATCCTCGGACACAAGAATTAAAAGGATTTTACTATAATTTTTTAATCTCCGAACTTTTAATTCTCGTATCCACAGGATATCAACGGGGCTAGCGGTATCCAGGGTGAAATGAAAATTCGAAGCGTCCGAGCAGCGTATTTTCCTCGAGGTACCTCGCCGCTGAATTTCTCGTAGCGCAACGCGTGCGTGCACGCATGCAATCGTATGGAAAAAAGAAAAACCGCGAGCGGTAATTATCGGAGACAAGACGCTGAAACGCTAAACGGTATTTCACGATACAAAATTACAGATTACGAATGTGCTTCGCAAATGACCCGGCATTATCGTGCAGAGCTAAATGTGGCCTTGTTAAAACGGGGAAAAAAAGGAGCGGTTGTTATCGAGTCTAAACGAGATTATTATAAGAAGGAAAAAGAAGCAGGAGAAGAACTGTTTGTTTTCATTCGAAAGTGTCCCTCAAATAAAATGTTATTTTTAGAACCGCGGACGTTATATCTTTTGCTATGGGCGTCTTACACATTTCTCTTTTGTTCAATCTATGTGGCGAAATGAGAATCCCCTCCTTCGCAAGATTAACCCTTCAGATTAAAAAATTTCTCTATCGATCGAAGTACTTGTAATTATGTTCGACACTGCCCGAGGAAAAGATAACTATGAAAGAAGATCGAGCCCCGTTTGAAAAATTCGCGCGCGAGGGGATTCGAAAGAAATGCGTCGTTCGCTGCCTAGTAATTGAAATGGCGCTTTACTCGCGATCGAGAGGTGGTGTGTCTCGGTAACATCGGTAAAAACGCCCGGCGTTCGTACGCATGCGCGTGATCGTTAGTAGGTCGCGTCGACGGCTTGAACGAGCTCGTCCCGCCACGGCCAGTCATACAAAGGTGAGTCGGGATACGAGACGCGCCTCTAAATCGCCATAATCGTCGCAAGGACCACGTTCCCCGTAGTGTTTCGTTTGCCTGAGGTACCTCTTCGTTCGCGGGTTCGCGAAACAAAAAAAAAGAAAAAAAAACATCGCATGGCCGGTGGTATGTGACTTAACGGAACCTTGGAAACCGTCGCGAATGTGCGAAGCGAGCGTGCCCGAGCGCCTATACTTTCACGGCGGCGGCGGCGGCTTCGGCGACGCGGCGCGGTCTTTCTGGCAGCTCGCGTAGAGTCGCGCGGAAATGGGATGCGAACGAGCAGGAAGAGGAAGATATTAAAGATAATAATCGTTGGTGCGTACCGGTAGGAGGAATAGTTGTGTATCTGGCTCTGTGAAGGAAGGTGGGAGAAAGAGAGCAAGAGAGAGAGAGAGAGAGAGAGAGAGAGGGCGACTGTCAGTGCTCTGCGAAAGATAGTCGGAAGTTCTGCGAGGAAGGTGCTCGGCGGTCTGCGTTCAGCGCTCGCCGCGCGAGATAGTAGGTCGAGTTCGCGTTCGGCGGTGTTCGGCGGTGTTCGGGCAGGCTCGGCGGACTCGAATTCGAAGTTGGTTCGGGCGCGCTTAGCGCTCGGCCAGTCGGTCCAGTCAGTCGCACGCGGCACACGAAAGCCTCGAAAAGTCGTGGGAGGTTCGAAAGACACGCACGCGATACAACTGAGAGAGAAGCGGAGCGAGAGAGAGAGGGAAAGAGAGACTCGGTCGAGACGGATGAGAGATTCGGACCGCGGCTGCTGGGAAGACACGACAGGTGACCAGCCGAACGAACACGAAGAGGAAACACAGGCCGAACCGAGACGAGCAAACGGGATCGTGGTCCGCGCGTTTCCGGCGCGTTGGAGACTAGAGTATCGAGGGCTCCGTTCGAGAGCTCGACCGGCATCGAGACCAGTTCCGAACTGTCGCTAGTGAAAAATAGTTCGGGGATTCACCGGGGAAGAGGCGAGATGGTGTACGGAGGAGGCTTCGATATGGTGGAAACGGTGAGTCGGTTGTTTTGTTGTTGTTTGTTTGCCACGGAGAATCAAATGTGGTTAAACGTGTCTATACCCTCGTAGTGCGCGGAGGTGTGTGCGCGTGTGTACGTTGCATTCTTTTGACGTTGAGAGGAGCCGACGCGACGCCGCGACGGTTACGACGACGTG
This sequence comes from Lasioglossum leucozonium, assembly GCA_028454225.1. Lineage (NCBI taxonomy): Eukaryota > Metazoa > Arthropoda > Insecta > Hymenoptera > Halictidae > Lasioglossum > Lasioglossum leucozonium. The sequence continues at coordinate 8,487,032 of CM052209.1, read as the reverse complement.
TGCTAACTGTTTTATTACATTCCTGCTTTTTTTGTTTGCTTATGCCTATCGGACCACGTCACGTCTATTCAATAAATTAATCGTGCTCGATCGTAACGGAGATAAACCCGAGGAGAATTACGAGATACCTTATCCGAATAATATATATATTGTTACTATTGCGAATTGATCAATTGCAAAAGAATGCAGGTACGACTCCGTGTCTTTAGAGTGTAAGATCATGTCGACCGCGCTTCTTCGCGAAATACGTTCACGCGAAATTTTCGAAAATCTTCCCCCGCGGAACGTGTTCGAATCCGGTGGCGCGAGAAGCGTCTGCGCTCGAACGTCGCGCGCGATGCGGGTCCAATTTCGATTGCGCGCGAAGTTTAAAACGAAGTACGATGGACAGGCGCGTTTTAACGATTGCTTCGATCGCGGAAGAGTAGACAGCGTTGGCAAGTCGCACGTAAAAATACCGGTTGATAGTTAATAAATTCTTGTAGAAAATATATTTCGTCATTGGATACTTTCTACGTTTCTTTAAAAATATTTAGAAATCGTTTAATGCTGTTCGCTTTTTGTCGACTTTCGTAACCGAGTTTCATCGATTATCTAATTGGATCGTGATGCAATTCCGGAATATCGTTTCGTTCGAAATACTGTTAACCACTGCACAAAAGTATAAGCAACAACGGGACACGTTGTATCAGGACTCGTCGTGAATAATAGAAAATTATTTAGACGCTATTTCAGCGTTAATTTCGCCGTAGCGCGACGTCCCCATTCGCCAAGTAGATACGGCCCTGTCGTAGAAAGACACAAACAGTCAGATGGTCGCGGAGGAAGGCTAACTTTCGAATCTACTACCACTGAACTCTATAGTGGTCAGCCACACGAGAAATTCGCTCGGCTGGCAGGCGATGGAAAATTTTCCAGTAAAATCTGCTTTTTCTACATTCTCGAAACCCGCCTCGCCGCTCCGCTCGTATTTCACCTGATAACTGCCCGTTAATCGGAAAATCATAATCCGATCGTGACTAATATTTTATAGTTTATCGAGTGGGACCTCGTCGTGTTCTCGAAGTACAATTTTCCAAGCAATAAATTTCGCGTCCGCAGTTCGTAAAACGTCTTCGACGAGTTTAATAGCGTTCCGATGGCCTCTCGGATTATATCCAAGCCGGTATAAAAGTTTTATCTCGCACGAGAAAAAAAGAAGAAAAAAAAAAAGAAACGGTAACGCCGCGTGTGAAACGATACGGGGAGAACGATTAATTGATTCGTTCATTTTTATCGACGTGCGCGTTCCCTCTCGACGATGAACTCCGCGCGACGACGCGAAACGCTAAAATTATTTGTTGCTTGTCACAACGGTTTTTGCGAACGGCCGCAGAGATAATCGTCGAGAATTTCGCTTTCACGGCTTATTTGCATACTTCGCCCGGAACGAAATAATGGCAGTCCCACGCCGGGAACTTTTGCATCGGCTCTCGCAATAAAAACCGTTTCCGCGAACATGACACACTCTCCCTGGTCCCGCGATTTTATTGGCTGCCGTTAAAAAAAGCAGAAAAAAAAGAGAGAGAAAAAAAGAACCGACACACCGGTTTCATTTCATTTACGAACGAGCGAACAATTAGATCGTATGGAAATTGTTCGGGTACGCGGCTCGTAAATTTTTTTTTTTCTTTTCTCGGTTGCCGTCGTCGTTCTAGCGCTTAATGCGTATGTCCTGTAATATACTTGTGTATTCATGAAAGAGCTCTATATGGTTCGGCGACATGAATTTTACATTACCATATTCGCATATTAGATGTATCTAAAATTTCGTTACTACGCGCCCGTTACGCGCGACCTTCGGTTCTCGCGTACAGCCTTCCTTTTATTTTAAACACGTCGTCGTCGTCTCCGGAGCATGGGCTTCGCCAGCTTCTATGGATCGCGAATAGTCCTTTAGATCCCCGAACTCATTAACCAGTCCCTCCTGCATTCCATTCTACGATTGTGTACTCGATCCGTCATTAGCATCACTTACCCGCGGAAATCCCGCGAATAAAAATGTAACCCGTCCGTTGGTGAAATCATGCTCTTAAAAATTAATTACCTGACGCACGCCCGCTCGCGATAGCCATCGGAAAGATCGCTCGATCCCGGAGAGCTGTAAATTAATATGTAAATTCCAAGTGCGGAGATTTCCAAGTGCGCGAGCCTAGGCTTCTTCGAATTGTTCTCTTGCTCCTCGGTCTCCTCCGAAGGTCTATTTTTCAATAATCCGCTAAGCATTATTATTAATTTTGGCCTTGTCCTAAAATTTTTTTTAGCGATTAACGCGATCTTCTAGAGTCCCGTCGCTCTCGCTACTGCGTTGCTGCGAAGAGAACGAAGTTCAGCGATTTTTGACCGTAGGGGTGGCGGGGATTCGCACGAAGACAGAAGCTTTCGCGCATCATAAATCCGATTGTCAGAGGGACGCAGCGCTACGTGGACACGGAGAGCGCGCAGACATGCTCACGCGGCTGACCGCGTAAACAGGGTGTAATTAAAAAATCTCGCTAGCCGGTCTTTGTGTCGGGCATTGTATATAGTTGATGTCCTTGCCGAGGCAATTCGAAATCCTGTCCGGTCTCGCATTAGCGAGGGCGTGGTTGGTCGTTCGTTCCTGGTCCGAGGATAGCAGCCTCTCGTAGTAATTGCGCCAAGCTCGTTTCCACGGCACGACACACAACACCACTCTTTCGCGGGTTTCTGCGTCTCCGCTTCCCTTTCTTTCGCCTTTTCCTTCATTGCGGTTTTCCTTGTTTCTTCTCTCCTCTGTGTCTCTTGTACGTCCATCGGCCTCCGCTGCCCTCCCCCCCCCCACCGTTACCCATTTCATCGAAGCACCGAGTCGTGTTTCACGGGATAATAAAAGATTAGGGGATACGCGCGTTTATAGGACGCCCTCCCCCCGCCCTTATGTTCTACTACGATATCGCCTCGTGGAGTTTAGCAGTTATTACAACTTACAGTCGAAAGTGAACGCGTAATCGGTCGCCGCGATATTAATCCAGTCATCGTTGACGTATCGACGGATTCGACTGGCCTCGAACGGGTTACACATACAAGATCGAATTTGACTCGAAAGACATTCCAGTCTGCTCGGTTACGACAATCACGGACCGACGTGAGACGATCTAATCTTGAGCAACGTTTTCGGACACTCTGATCGATCGCTCTGTGGTGGCCCGGTTCTCTTTCATCGAACGCTTCATCCATATTTTAAAATCATATTTTTACGAAATCGATCGTAAATTTTTTGCGACGAGCAATTTTGTTGAAATATTCTGTTCCGTTGCGATACATTCTTGTATACGCGGATCGCTTTCGATCGAGTTCGACGAATCGAGTACAAGCGGCGGAGTGGATGCTCGAAAGCGTGAAGGATTTACTAAACGGTCGAGATTGGTCGAGTCCTATTCAGGAAAAATGCGCGTGCTAAAAGAGAGACACGGTCGAACGACTATTGTGTCACTGCGGGCACGAAGAGCAAAAGGTTATATTCCCGAGACGATACAGTTTCGTCGTGCGCGCACAACGGAGGAGAGAAGGCGAGTGGCGCGACGTGGCGCGGCGCGGCGCTGCGTCCCTGAATTTAATTAGACGGCGTACGTGCAACGTGCAATCGGATCAGATTAAATTCTTGGGCGCAATTCATTGTTTCAATTGTTTCTGCTAGAAAACGAGACAGAACCGCGGCCGCGGGTCCGACCTTCCCGACTTTCCTGGAACGGAGCAGCCAGCAGCAACAGCAGCAGCGCACCCCGGGTCTCCATTTGCCCTTTTACCCGCTCGTTTCGCGTCCCCTTTTACCCGCGGATACCCGGTGCGCCGCTGCTCCAGGGGGAGGGGGACCCGGCAAGGACCCGAAGAATTCGCTGTATTATGCCAGCGAAAAAAATGCCCGAGTACGCGCGCGAGCGAGCGCGCACCGAGCCGACAAAACCATTCGCCGTGCGTTTTACTCAGGTGTGTCCACCCCCTTTGTTCTCCGGCGAACTTTTCACTGGTAAAAACCCGCGCGCCGATTTACCGCGGCGCGACGTCAACCGAGGCCAACGATAAACACACCGGCGATCATTACAACAAGCCGCGAACAATGCCGATTATTTACATACACGGGATTTTCGGGCTTTCTTTCGCCACCGGAGGATCCTCAGATCCGAGCCACGAAGGAATTCAGAGCATGAGCCCGACGCGTCGTTTCCACCCCGTGCGCGTCCGCCCGTCGCATACCGGTGTCGTCGAATTTTTATGCCGCAAGGTCGACCGGGCCTCTGGAAAAATGTTTTATTATTCGAGAAATCTTGTCGCGACTCGTTAATCCTCCTGGGCTCTCGCTACCACTGTGGAAGACTTAAACTTTTCAGCTGGCCGGCAATTTGGCGACACGTCGGAATTTATTCTGTTTATCTATCACCGCGGTAATGGATTTTTAATTAGTCTATAATTTTCTATTCAATTGTTTGTATCTCGGACACGCGAGAGGTGAATATCCACGTTTGTGTTTACCCATTTGTCAGCGTCTATATTTATAGAAACCAGTTTCGGTTGAATTTCTGCGCCGTATAAATAGTCGAGAGACATTTCGATTTGCATAGAAGGTCTACCGGTTCGCATAACAATTTTCCGAGTAATCCGAGCATTTCGAACGAGCGTGCTTGTTGCGAAATTCGTGACTCATCGGGAATCGGCCGGATCGATGGAAACGCTGTTGATACGGCGAGTCGATCTGGCTCTTGGGATCGATCAGAGAGTGTCTGAAGACTAACGTACCGACGAACAATATCAATGGCACCTTTGAGTATCGATGGAAAGGCCGTTCGACCGAGGCCTGAAAATCTGTGATAGTTGTTTGCGCAACGTGTGACGGTGCTCGAATCGAGCGTGGCAAAAGCGACGCTGCAGCAGCGCGGTGCTGGCGTTGGGGCTCTGGCTCGCGTGTCGAGCCGCGATCTATGATCTAGGATCGGTCTGGAGGCCGAAATCGAGGGCATTAATCAGCGGCCGGTGTGCGTATACACACGTGGGTGGTCGGTATTGACGCAAATCGTAATAATCGTACGTTTACTACGGCTCTCTCGCGGTTAAATCGCGCGAGGTCGAGGCTGCTTCGGCAAGGCTAGAGCCGGCCGATTTTCGAAAGGCAACTTCAAAGGTCGATCGCCCCTTCCTCGATCGTTATCGCGCTCCTATCGAGAAAGTAACGCCGATCGATTGCGCGAGACACCGGAGAAAAACCAACGGGAAAAAGGATCGGAAGAAAGCTGCGGGGCGGCTACGAAGGGCACCACCGGCGAAAAGCACGCCAGTTCTCACGAGTTCCGTGTGAAATCGAAATAGCCACGCTCGCATGAACGTCGACGAGATCCAGCTTCCATCTTGGAAAAATTATTGCCGGCGAGCGAACCGGCGCGAGCTGTTATTTGTTCAGCCTGCGAGAGCTTACCGCAATCCTCGATGGCGGTGAGACGCGCCGCGAGCTTGGCAGGTCGATCTTTCTGTCCGAAACGTTCCAGAAAAAAAGTGTTTAATAGGTCAGTGGAGAAAAATTCCGTGCGTTATCGAAAGTAACGTGTTGTTCGAAGCGAGAGCTGAAATAGAGACTGCAGTCCATCGATCGCGTTGCAAAACGGTTCTCTCCGAGAGCCACAGATAGCCGTGCTATCGCTGCTTCCTCATCTGACTCGAGAAGAAAGGTTACCAGGTGTCTCTCCTGTCAACTCGTCTCGTTCCTCAATCCTTCGAAAGTCCCTTCGCGCATTCTGTCCCGCGTCCATTCGTCCATCTGTCGTTCCGTTTCGGCCTCGGCAACGCGAAATTTACAGCAGCCATTACGAGCTGAGATTCTTTGTCTTGTCGCTCAACAGGCTCGCGTCCTCTTCGGCGGCTTTAACGCGTCGACCGCTGCGCCGCGCCGCGCCGGCCAGAGGACCATAAAAACTCGCCGAAATCAAAGCAATTTAACAAATGTTACCTCGTGTTCCAGAAACCGCTATAATCTTTTAACCGAACAGCAGGTCTAACTCGTAAAGCGTTCGAAGCACCAAAACGGAGATTCAATATTGGTATCCGTTTAATTTCAGACAGGAATCCAGGGACAGTGAACAAATAATTCTGATTTTTCATTGTTCGTGCTGGTACGGTGGAAAATGCGTTCAGAACGGAGACTTTTCTTCCGAGGGAGAACCCTCGAGGATTTTTCATTGACCCCGACTACTGAATGGCTCTCTGTTGTGGGTTCTACGCGAACACGCGATTACGGGCGAAATCCTCGCGTGAGTCGACCGCTTAGACCACTTTAAGGAGGCTATGCACATTTAGCTCCACATAGCCTCCTATTTTTAACAAACGATAAACAAATTGTAACATTCCTCCGGAACTTTTCCCTCGAATCGCAACACTTCGAGATACACGTTACATGGAATCACGCTCGAAAGTCCTCTACAGAGGAAATAACAGCATGCTCGCCGCATTGATTTAACCCTGGAAAACCCCAGAATTAGAAAGCGAGGATTTCCCACTGTAACAATTCCACGGTTACTTTTACCACTGCTTGCGCCATAGATCAGAATTTACATGAATCAGCTGCAACAAATTAGCGACGCCTCGCGTCCTGTCCGTGAGCTTATTTTTCAGCTCGTTCATTCATCCACGCGGATAATTCATTCGTTTCACGATCGTCCGAGGAGTCGCGTTATTGATTCAGGAATCGTAGGAATCGATTCGATAAGAGCTCACCACCACGTGGCCTTTGCAGAGCGCTGCAGCGCTCTCGGTACGCGCAGCGCTCGCCGATACACTCAAGGTTTCATTGTTTGAATATAGACTTGCGCGCCCGCCTCTTACTTTCACCTCGTTTGCTGCGCACACAACACCTTTTCATCTTTCGCGATTGCACTGGAATTCCCCCCAGACAATTGACCCGAGCGCGAAACGATCGTGCGCGCGTCCACGCGTCACGCTAACACGCCGATCCGACAGATTTCTGCCGCTAATTCGATCCACGATCGATCCGCGCCAGGCGCATATTGTTCCTTTCACGATCTTCGGATCCTGTCTCGAAACATGACGCGTTTCATCAGTCCGCCATTTTCTAAATAAATAGAATCTTTTGTATGTATAATAAATGCTTTTAATATATGTATTTAAATCAGTTTAATTTTCGATCGCTCGAAGAGTCGGGATCGGAGTGCCTCGATGTTTTGGTTGTAAAGCAGGAAATTGAACACGGTCTGATTACAACCGATTCTCCGGTGTCATTCGACGGTGGAAAGAGTCTGCGGATAATGGTGACGATCATCCGGTACGAGCAGATCTCGCACTTTTACTCGACGAAGAATCGTGTCGAGCGAATCACTAGAAACGCCTGGGGTTTTTTTTCTTGTTGCGGGACGTCCGACGCGTGTGCATCCATCGCTGCATATCATCTTTAGAAAGCACAGAGGTAAATAGCGAGACGCATACTAGCTCGCTCGCTCGCTCGCGAGGATCAGCGAGTGGCCACTCACGGTTAATGTTCTGTGACGTTCGAACGTAAGACGTGTCCAAGTGCGACCGGATTCCGCGATCCCAGCGACCGTTTCTCGCGCATCCGGATGAGGAAGACAGAACGATGCAAAAGTGCACGCGTGAAACAATAAGCGGCCGGTGCAACGTGTTGCTGCGAGTCCTGCTGACGGGATAGCATCATCAATTTTAGCTGAGACACGCTCCAGAGAGACGGAGAGAGAGAGAGAGAGAGAGAGAGAGAGAGAGAGAGAGAGAGAAAACCTCAAGCTTCTTCGGGTCCATTAGGCTCTTCAGACGGTGTCCGAGATACGCGAAATTTTTCTGCGGACAGATTTTCATACCTGAAATATTGCAGGTACACGTTTCGAAAAAATTAAACAAAAAAATAAATAGCTTTTCTTTTCAGCTTATAAGAAAAGCAAGGCTCAATTCGTTTAGATCTTGTGCAATTTATATGTCAATATGTGCTTGCAAAATAAAATTTGTCGAATTAAAATAAAAAAAAAAAGCAAAATGAAAAATATAAAACCGGTCGTTTCACCGGCAGTGATAGGTTCAGTGTTGGAACTGCACTGTGGCCCTCAGAAACCCGGAACGTCATTAATTATAATGCGACATGCGAATAAGCGTGACGTTCCAGGGTTAAGAATAAGATTTGTCTAAAATTGAAATATTGGATTGTGTCTCGGGATTTTTTTCGAGAGAGCAGTATGTAATTGCGGACTAACAGATGGAACAACGAAGGGTTCCCATGGTGTTCGAAGGCTTGGTGCATCCATGGGAACCTTTTGTCGAATAATTTAGTAATTGAAGTCTTAACTTTGTCGTGCTCTCTGAATGGATAAAAAGAGCGTCGCTCTATTCATAGTTGGCCGTGTACGCTTGAAAACGGGCAACAGTTTTTCTTTTCCTTTTGGACTGGCCGTGTTTCCATGGCTTCAAAGAATCGTTCCTTAGGTTCGGTCGGAATACTAACGCGCGCATTATTATATGGCTGAACGCCGGTACATAATCGACGAGCACCGTTTAGCTCGGTATTATCGTACGTGATTGGAAAACAGAGAGAGAGATTCGTTTGCCCCCGTGCGCGAGTATGTACTTTCTAACCGCCGAAAAAACTGACGGGTCCTTTTTCTCGAACCGGCGACGTAGAAGCGAAAAGAGGAGAGGGAAATAATGCCCGTGGAATATGGAAAGCGAGAGGAATTTCGACTTTCTAAAGAATATCGTGGCCCGACGTAATACATTTGTTTCTGTTCACGTCGAACAACGGGAATCTCGGGATCTAAACAGGCTGATTTCGCAGTGTATTGATTTTATTACCGGTGCGTTTAACGTTATATCCGTGGTTTATTCGATAGATACGTATCGAAAGTTAGCAGCGTTGCAGGCTAATATCCGTCGTTCCAGTTGCTAGGCCATCGCATTATCCTTAATGCAGATTCTGTATACCGTTTTCGTGGTTACCACGGTCTGCCGTGGTTTTACTGCTCTATTACAGCACGCCGCTTTCATTAAAACGGTTTTTCCCAAGCGAGTACCGTTCCGATGGAAGAAAGTCTCCATTCGATCAAATTCTAGCGCCATCCGCGCTATTAAAAAAAATTTTTTGTTTGTTTTTTTTCTTGCCATTTCAAAATATTACAGCGTCGTCGCATTCGCCGTTTTTCTCCAGATTCTAACGCAAAGTATTCCCCCGACATGTTTATGAACACCTTGGCTCGCGTACTTTATCCGAGAAATGAGTCTTGCCCTATCATCATTTCCCACTTGACGTTTTTCGAACGATCGAATGAACAATAATCTCGAATTTGAATTCGCGAAATTCTGCGAATGATCGTGAATTAAAAAAGTGCTAAAACCCGTTTGAGTCGAATTTATTAGAGTGTTCGAGTGACCGGGATGCGAGAAATAAATAAATGGAATTTATTCATTAAAGGTCGGGATCGCTATTCCGTCGGAACAATAAACGGCGCGGCGCGAGTTTCTCGACGCAATCCAGATAGTAACGATCCGAAAACGGGTCGTTCTTTCCTTTCGCGGCGAGCCAACAGTGTTTTATTGTGCATAATTATTTACGTGTCGGGCTCATTAGTCTTCGTGATCGTCCGCTTTCGTTCGCGAGAGAGCGTTCACCGGGACCGTTGTCGTCGTCGTCGCGCGTCTTGTCGTCGAGTCTCTGCGAAACGAGGGTACATTATCACCGCGGAATTTCAATTCGCGAAACGGTCGAATTGAGATAATAACGCAGCACCAATAAATATCCTCCACTCGTAACGAGCATCGTTTATTTTTATCCGACGGACAAAGACGCGGTTCAGTACCCGTATCGCTCACAATGCAGGCCACGTTGCATTTTTTGCGACGTGTGCGAGCCGCTGCAACCAGACCGCGGCTCAAATCAAATTAGTCGCGATTAGGACGCGAGCCGGTGCGAAGCGGGTAACGTTGACGGAAATTGCTATTGTACCATCGACCCCGGCCTGTCGCGAACCACGGTCTCCCTGGAAACAGTCGAGATAATTGCTGATATAATTGGCAAGACACAGCACACCGTCGTCTAATCCATCGAGCCCGCGGTGAACTTGAATTTTCTGCTGTTGAACAAACAACACTCCAGTTTCTACATGGAGATTCATTCTTCGCCTCGCATTGTTCTTCATTGTTTTCTTCTACTCTAATTCATGCACCTCTTCGTGCCTAAATAGTCCAAGTTGATACTTCAGACTCGCGTATTCTATCTGTTTTATTCGAACAGACGTAGAAACAACTCGTTAGAACGATCACATGAGAAAAAGATTTCGTCCGCCGTTTCTTAAAGTTGATTCGCAACATTTCTATTCTGCATAAAGATTAGCAGTAATCACAATAAATTCCATCGACAGGGGAAGTAAATTCCCGTTTAGTTCGAAGGTTCTCGAATTTTTTCTCGACGGGAACGAAGTTTCTCCGCGTCTTTAACGATGACAAAGTTGTCACCGGTGATATTAATTTCGAGGAAGGAATGTCCGCGCGATTGTGAACGATGCTTACAGGTTTTTTCACAAGCTTTAGATAAGTCCGCTTTTAAGGAAGGATCGTCCGCGTTTCCACCGATGCACAGTTATCTCCGGCGAGAGTGTGCGTACGCGGCGCGTGTAAACGGCCGATTCGCACGCTCGCGCCGCGAAGAATCGCCAATTAGAATTATTAAGGCCTGCACAATGTAAACGGGTTCGTGATTTAGATGCTAAGCACGGACGAACCGCTGCTAAACGCGTGTTTTACGGCCGTACTAAAATCGCGACGTTTCTTTCTTTCAATTAAATTTAACGAAGCCTCGGCGCATGGTAAACCGTATTTTTTTTTGTTGTTTTTGTCGACGCTTTGAAATTGCAACATTCTAACGTCTGTATTTACCACGAGGAAATTTTCTACGAGATTCATTTAAAAAAAGAAAAATGAATCTTTGAAATATCGACCCAATATTTTAATTGATGCAACGTTCGTTGAAGTAGCTATTATCAGCCGCGAAATCGTCGATTAATTTTCACGTCGCTGTCGGCAGTCTAACGAAGATGCCCGGCGCGTCTGTGCGAAAGAAATGCTTGCGGTAATTGGCTTTCCCCTCGTTCTACTTTTATATGCCCCGTGAATGCACATGCATTTTCGAGTTAGACGTGAAACTGCAAACATTAACGGCTTGTTAATCATGCGACCCGTGCAACGGTTATTTCTGTTGCCCGCTTTTTCGTGTGTTAGCGATTCTACGCGTCATCGTTTGCTGGCACGTTTCCCTCGAACACAGAGAATAAAAAAGAAACAAATCATCACCCCAGATGTTCGACGAATTGTTCAAGATACCCGCAACGATGATTCGGGATGCCAGCAACGATCGTCGGCAACAGCGACTGGCGAGAGACGATCCGAGAAGAAACCGTGGCATTCCTGCCACGGTGTTACAGTCATCGTCAATTTTGTAATTACGCTCGTTACTCTCATTATCGCGTGTAATCACCGCGGAAGTTTACAGTCCCAACTTGTCCCGCTTTAATTACTTTATTACGTGCAAATCGCTTTATCTGTAATTGCCTGATTTTTTTGCATAGAATAGTTGCCTTATTCTTACTTTGTTACGTGCAATGTATCCGCGGTAACCGCGTGCAGTCGGACGATTCGTCGTAGTCGTCCTCGATTGCACAATTTCTGTTTTTGTCATTAGCTTCGTCTAATTTGATTCTTGATATACAATACCGCGGATTACACCTCGCGAGATCGGAATAGACACGAGACGTCGATTAAAGTAGCGATACATCGAACGATCGGAGTGGTACGATCGGCCAGTAAAATGTTTACGGTCGAATATGCACGAATCGATCGAGGGATCGCTCTCGAAGCCCGCGAAAATCGATCGGAGGAAAAAGAAGCCGGTCTTACAGTTATCATCGAGGCAGCTCGGGCGTTGCTTTCCGCGAACGGGGAATATTTGTGACGGAATTCGCGCGCTATCGCGGAAATTTAATGTAGTCGATAATTAGCATTTTCTATGCGTTCGGATTTTCTACGGTGGCGCGCAATGGTCTCGTGAGCGAATGCTAGTGCGCCTCGTACAAGCGTGTACGCTTGTACACACGTGTACGCTCGTGAATGCGTGTCCCCGGTATACATACATAGTATACGCAGCGCGCAGGCAGTCGTGCAGCAATCGAGTTTCTTCGGTACGCAGCTTTACCGTTAGGCCGCTTGATACTCTTGTCCGCGAGTCGCCTACATACGGGCCAGCCTTTACGCGCGTTTAACGGACGGGTTTTCAAAGCTTTTTGTTCGTCCCTTTTTCTTTTTATTTTTTTCTTTTTTTGCCTCTGTTGCATCGGGCCTCACGCTCGACCGATCGACCGACCGGCGGAGGCGGTGGCGGTGCACCAACTGCATGAAGTGCTGCGGCGAGCTGCACTCGAAACGCATTTCCGGGCACCGGCGACATTCGAATCGCGTCGAACCCACCGGGTTTCCGATTAGATAGAAAGTCCTCCTTGCCGATTTCTCCTAATTGCGAAATTAATCTTTTCCGTTCGCCGCGTTCTCAGGCGTGCTTCTCTTTCCGCGCTAACGGCCAGCTATAGGCGATCAATTACACTTGGAACTTAAGTACAGATTGGGAGCAACCGAATTCGAATCAGGCGATTAATAACACTGTTAATAATCGTAGCCGCGTTATTGCAGGTTTTATAGCATGCTGACGCGAGTCCAAAAAAAACAGCGTACGGTTGAAATATTTAATTGAATCGTTATCTTCTACGCTCGAGGTACCGTTCGTTTACTGCATTAAATTATTGTTGAAAAGGAAACACGTTCTTCTTGAACAGTAGCAGTCTTCGCACGGCCACCATTAAAGTACAAATTAATGTAACGATACCTTTTTCGAGCATTATCGTCATTCAGTGCATACGGGCTGCGTTCAATCCAACGTGCAACTGCGCGTTTTTACTCGCGCGGAACTTGTTTCTCGTTATCGGGATGATAAACATGTATCAGAAGCCTGGTTGACGACGCAAAGTTTCTTAATACCGATCTTATTAGCTGGCCAACCGCATTTATCTAGATCTCTGTTTAGCTTTCAGGCGTTAGTTACGATCGTCACGGTGAAATCAATGTTACACGTCTTCAGGGAAACTTTTGAGAAGCGAGCTTTCGATTAACGACCCCACGGCAGAGGATTCGTACGCATTGCGATTCGTCGCGAGAGACCGGTGTAAGGGATCATGCGATTTCATTAGCAGCGTCCGAGCATAGTTCAGCGTGTACCTCTTAATGAATACAAATGGCCTCAATTTAATCGCAAATTTAATCGGCCGGCTCGGAATACCAGATAAGCCCCTAATACTTTCGTTAACCGAGGAATTCTAAGTAAAACACAAAATCCCTCGATACGTTCCACGGACAAAGAAAGAAATAACGGGCCCGCGGGGAGGGGATCAGGGCAAAAGACGTTGCACAGAGGGAGAACACGAGTTTCATTTGAATAGAATAGGTCGATAGTGATTTACGATACCCGATGCCTCGTCCACTCGTGACTGTTTTCCGCTTCTTTTTTCATTTTTCTTTCTTTTTATTTTTCGACCCGGCGCACTGCGCTACCGCTCGCCTCGATCTCGGTTTTTAATGACGTTGCAAAATTCGCGAGCGCGCAACTATCTACCAAGAACGACACCGGTCGGTTCGGATCTCTTCGCTGTTCTCGAAAAATCGTCGCCTACTGGAGATGTGTACTATTAATTACCGAGAAATTTTTCTTCCTAAAAGCATAATAATGTCCAGCAATACTTTTACCAACAAGATTTAAAAAAAGTCCATCAAATCTTTGATCGTACTGTATCTATCGCTTTTTGTTCGGCGATTTCCCACAGCGGAGAACCATAGTCGACATAATTTGCCAAGCGAGATCTCTCCGTGGAAAAATTGCGCAAGCTCTAGCGTCGTCGAGGACGGGGACGTATCGATTCACACGGCTTGTATGTATACGCGAGAGATTAATAAATTCAGATCGAAGTCGGCTCGTTAGTCGGTCGAGTCTAATTCACGGAGCGCGTCGTTGCCTTCCGCCTGGCGAGATTTAGTGCATCATGGGAATGGTTCGCGCCTGTACCGCGATTTCGTCTCATATTTATCAAACACGTCTGTCGGGAACGCTGGATTACGCACGAGCGTCATACGCGCGTACACCGGAGAGAGATTAACAGAGAAGGAGAGAGAAAAGGAGACCGCCGCCGGTTCGAGAAGTTATAGTATCGCGTTTTGATTCCGCGCGTTCGCGTACACGTACACATACACACGTGGGCCCGTAGGAGAATTTACGACGGCACGTTCTCCCTCTCACCGTTTCGTTCATGAATGCAAGTTTGTAAGTTATGACGCCGCAATAGAGACCGATGCAGGCCGATCCGCTCCGGAACGACTATCAGAAGCGAGAAGGGCGCTCTCTCGTGCTCTCCGCCGACGCCAAAGGGTTCCAAGAACGACTCCAAGGGCCCACCATTACCGGCGTCATTCGCTGATATCTCAATAAGAATCCTCGATCCGAATCTACTTTAATCCCGTCGGATTCCCTCCTGCGGATCTATAAAACCGGCCGTCTCGTCGTTTCGGATCCAACTGACCTCCCGCAACACGTAAATTTTGCTGATTTCCCATCTGGCGTCGTTTCTTGCGACTACGCGCTTCGTACTATCAAAAGAAAAACTCACCAGTTCCGAGGACGCGGTCTTGAATTTTGTCAGCGAGCGAGCAGACTCCGCTCGGCGTAAACGCGCCCGCGAAACCGGGAGCGCGCTGAACGATCCCAGGTTTTACTATTGTATTGTAATCACACCGAGCAGTTCGATGCAATCGCGGCATTGTGTTATTGGAGCCGCGAGGATCTTATTATTTGAAAAGCGGGCGTGGGCTCAATTTAGGATCGAGATGATCGAGACGTTGGCGATCCACTCGAATTCCAATTTGTTGTCGGCGATCGAGCCTCGTCCGCAACAAAGCTCGGACCTATAAATTCATCATCCTACGACCGTTTCACCGTCGAAGGCGATCTTTAACAGCGCAACGGTTGATTCTACCAAATTGCTTTGCTACATTGGAAACGCTGGTGCACTGTTGCCTGGTAAATAAATTAGCTTGCCGCTAGGTAAAACCCTAAAGGTTACCGTGAACGTATTCGTTGGAATCCCATTAAACCGCGCGACTCATTTCCCACGTATAATTGCCTCGATAATTGCACCGATTTGTAATTGTATCGAGCGCATCCTTCAACACGTTTCGCAATAATTTCCATCGGTAGCGTGTTCACGAAATAGCACCAGACGACGCGCACGTGAACGCGTCTTTAGCGTTCTACCTTCTGTTTGAAAATAAATGGCTCGATTTACCATGGGACGTGTTCCGAGAGTTATAATTGGTTACGAAAATTGTGGTGGTTCTGTTTAAAATAAATTGCGTGTGAAAAATCACCGGTTCGCCAATGTGTTAAGTATTCAATCATAGCGGCGTGGAGGAGATAGCGAAAGCTCTCTCCCCTCTCTCCCCACCTTCCCCGTGTACGAAGTAGTGGGAGAGAAGAGGGATGAAGTCTGATTACAGGTACACGGTTACGTATATAGATAGTTATAGCTCCGCGTTGCACACAGTGAAAGAGGAAGAGTACTGCGCATATCCTATCTGCTCTGGATACACAGGAGGCGGGTTCTTAGAACGGGAGGCCATTACCGGTGCCCGGCCACATACTGATATCTCAATACAAACCCTTAGTTTGAATCCATTATAATACCGGGGTACGCGAGCACAATCGTCGCGTCGTGTACTCGTCCACGTATGCGGCCTCTACAGTATTATCCTGCCAGGATGCCATCCATACCACGTTCCAAGAACGCCTCCTGGAACCCTTTCTCTTTCCTAGCCACGAATTCTCGCGTTCGCCTTTCGGTTTCTTTCGTGTATCGCTGCTTATCGCGCCACTTCGCACGAGAGATCGCTTTCGTCCACTCTGCAAACTCCCCTACAACCTCGCAATTTTTCCCCCAAAATCCCTATAGTAATTCGTCCACTTTTTTATCGCCATACGTTGCCTCCTCTTCGCACAAGTAATTCCTATACAGCTTCTAAAACAGAGTTTCGGAAAGGATCGGTGATTAACTCGCAGGATATTCATCCTTTTTTAGTTTCTTTCTTTTCTCTTAATTCTCTTGCAAGGAAATTTAGAGCAAAGGAAACTACAACTATTCTATGCAGAAGAGGATATTTGCACGTCCGTCCTCACTCGTCGCACAAGTAATTGTTATACAGCTTCTAAAACAGAGTTTCGGAAAGGATCGGTGATTAACTCGCAGGATATTCATCCTTTTTTAGTTCCTCTCTTTTCTCTTAATTCTCTTGCAAGGAAATTTAGAGCAAAGGAAACTGCACAGAACTATTCTATGCAGAAGAGGATATTTGCATGCCTGTCCTCACTCGTCGCACAAGTAATTGTTATACAGCTTCTAAAACGGAGTTTCGGAAAGGATCGGTGATTAACTCGCAGGATATTCATCCTTTTTTAGTGTCTCTCTTTTCTCTTAATTCTCTTGCAAGGAAATTTAGAGCAAAGGAAACGGCACAGAACTATTCTATGCAGAAGAGGATATTTGCATGTCCGTCCGAGGCAATTAATTTCCGATCCCGCAGCGATATCACAGTCCCACGAACGAACGAACGAACCCTATTATCTTCCTCTCGTAATCTTCCAGCGGAAATGTTTTTATCGATCACTTAAGGTACCTTTCTCTCCGTTTACTGCTACTTTGTGCAAGGGAATGGCAACCGCAAATATAATATTCCACAGTGTATCATTAACGATATCGCGTTTCCTGTGCACCTTTGTAGCGACCTCTATTATCTCGGCACACACACACACACTGATTTTCTCTGTACCATTTATCTCGTTGCAACTTTTCTTGGCTGCATTGTCGACCGTACGTTTCCACGTTGAAATTCTGCTCGAGACATTGAACGGCCATAAAGAAATATGGGAACGCGCGAAGAAACAGAAAGTTATGCTCACTGTTCGATAAAGACGGATAAAATCGTGTTTCGCCGGCTCGGATTAACGCTGCGGGAATATAACTTCTCCGTTGGATTTTTTGCGTTGGACAGTTTGAGTGGCGACCTAAAAAATGCAATGAAATAACAATTTGTTACTAATAAAATTCTATACGCTCGGGAACCGTAACTGCAATTAGTCTCGCAGTTTTCGTTCGACGACGAGAGGAAAGACGGTTCGGGAGAAATTCCGGCTACGTGTGTAAATTTTCGAAAACGGTGGAATCGTCCCGAGCCGCCGTATTCGAGGGTCGTGATTTTTTTTATCGAGAGCGGGACGTCGCGTCGCGAACTCGTTTGGCATGCCTCAAAGGGACGCTCGGCGTCGTATTTTCTATCGTAAAATCGCGCTCGCGGTTAACGCTATCGCGAGAATGCTCTCGTTCCGCGTCGGGTCCACGGTACTTAGAGGAGAACAAGAGCCAACGGTCTACGATTGCATCGACACTGCGGAGGCGAATGTCTCCAGGACCAGACTATCGTTACACCGGCTACGATGCAATCGAGGGCACCGATCGATGTTTCCTGCGAGGCTGCTAAAGACATAACGTTCACGTGTTTACGATACCCGGCCGCGACGATAATTCGCCCCGTAAGGGCGTACACGCGTGTACCCGGGCACATAAGTATTATATGCGCACACGTCTTCGCGGAGCGCACACGCACGCTCCCCCCGACCGTATTATTCGCGGTTTTGTCCGAGAATTGTTGCGCGAACCGTGAGCGTGACAGCGCCACGGTCTTATTCCACCCGGCGCGATATGCTTTTTACAGACGGTCCACGGAATAGGGTGCTCGATGTGCTTGCCCGGATCGCCGACTCTCGATTTTATTCGAAATTCGGATCGCCCTGCGTTGAGCTTTCAAACGTAAAATGGATAGTTATCTTTAGGACCCTTCGTTTTACCGAGCATTGCCAAGGACACCTCGCTTGTTCGGTCTTCTCACCCAGCATCCCCAGCGTTAGGAATAAATCAAGTTGATGAACGTCGTCTAGAGTGCATCGGCAGCTGCAGCATCTCTAGGTCTAACTTGTAAGCTTGCCATTAATCGAACATCTTGAACGTCCCGGAACAAGATCTGTCGAAAATCTCTGAACTCTATTCTCTCCTTTGTTATTTAGCCAAAGAAAAGCCTTATTCGAAGCAGTACTCGTCGTACGATATAGTAAATAGTATGTAGTCCACCCACCAGAGCTCTGTAAAGCGCGGGTGTGACGACAGATGGCAAAACGTGGGACGACGAGGAGAAGAAAACCGCGACGCCCACGCGACCGCCTCATAGTTTTCTGAATGCCAGACGTTTTCGAGAGCACATCGCGACACCCCTTCTCCCCCCCTTCCCCCTGAACAGATTTCTCCCTTGTTTATCGAACATCGACGTCGGTCAGTCGCGAACACGGTCAGCTCCGTACAAATACATAGGCTGAGCGGGCAAGAAAGTAATTTCCGTATTTTAAGGTGAAGTGAAATCCGATTTTTTATACGAACAATGAACTTCAATCGATAAAATATTTTAACCTCTCTGAAATCATATTGTCAAATGCTAGAAAGAAAAAAGTCATAACGTCAACAGAAGTTATTGAAACAAAACAAAAAAACCATATCACTATTTATTAATGAAAACCGAAATTACTTTCTTGCCCATTCAATACTCGGGCGACTGTAGGAACCCCGAAGTATCCGAAGTCCTGAAACTTTGAACTTTCAAAGCTCGGAAGTCCCGAAGCCCCCTGAAGCATCTCGAAAAGTTCCGAGTTACGAAAGGATTTTCTGGTGAAGAGCACCGAATCGTGAAGGGACGAAAGGGTTGCGAGTCGGTGTAGTAGCGGGCCGGGGGAGGGGGGGAGTAGAATATAAGAAAGAGAAACCGAAGGAGATCGCGCGCATCGAAATGCTCGAGGCGTGGAACGGGTCGACGTGGAAGGCGCACTTGGATGTTAGCGAAATAAATTATTGCCGCGTTTTCAATTTTTAACCCGTTCCCCGGCCGTTCTTTTTTTTCACGACGTTTGCTCCCTCGACCCGGCCAATCTACGCTCAATCTTCCCGCATTCGCCGATCCTCTCCGTATGCGAGCTACGGAGCCACGGTGTTCCGCTGAATTAAACATAAGTCAGCGAGTATAAAATATGCCGCGAACGTTACCGGCAGATATAAAACGCGACTCGGTAGGTGTACGTGCCACGTGCAACGGGGGAATGCGCGCACATAGTCTTTTTTCCCGACGAGCGACGACGCGATTCGCGACGGAGGGAAAACTTTACCGTCCTCCCGCCGAAAACGTCCGTGGCGGGAGCCCTCTCCGCGACGCGACAGCAAGAAAAACGCTACCGACCACGATCGATATCGTTCGATCGCGCATACTCTCTGCCCTGGCGCGGCGGTTCCCGTGATTCAGAGAGCCCCATCGTCGATCCTCGCGCCAGGACCGTGCGCTTCTAAAAACTCGATCCAGAAAAAATTAATTCATCGGACGATTATAGGATTAATTACAAGCGCGTAACGATGGAAAGGCCGAAGCGTGCACATTCTTCCTAACAGTCGTACGGCGAAAACGGGAATTCGCATGAATATCCGCAGTCGCCTAATCACGTATGTTTGCTCGATGACCGCCGGTCGTCCTTATGCACGGCGGACGACGCCTGGTCGTCGTTTCGCATGCAGGAAGCTCCGCGTATTCATTCAACGACAGCGTTTCGAGATCGGTGTACGCGTACTTGTTTGTCTCGTTCGTTGTACCGTTGCCCATAGTATCCTCAATTAAAACGAGCAGCTTAACAGAGCCGGATCGTTGTTAATGCGGGCCGCGCGCTCGCGCCGCTGCTTGTCGCGATTCATAGTCCAACAGAAAGAAAAAACAAAAAGAAGAAAAGTATAGCAAACTTCCCATTTTTCATAGATCGTTTTATTGGAAACCGATCGAACGGAACATTTCTTTGAGCGTTTCAGCTAGACACGCGCGTACACACGGTAGCGGGTATGCGACGGGCGGCGCGATGAGATTCTGTCATAACGGTTCGATCGGTGCCCGTTGTGCGAATGGCAAGACGCGGGCGCCATTGTGCAATCCGCGGGCAAGTTGCGCGCGCGTCGAGCGTGATTATGTTAATTAGACGCGAGAAATGTAGCGACGCGTCTCCGCATAGCTCGCAGGCCAATTACAACCAGTTTGCTCTACACTCTGCAACGAGCGGCTGATAATTGGGCCGCAAATATTTATGCAAATTTCCATCGTTGGACGAATTTCGAGAAAGTGGAACTAGACTTTCGTTTCTTACGCTCGGTTTCGACAGAGTCGGACCTCGTGTCCTTCTGGGTCGAACGAATCACACTTGAAGCCAACTTTGTCACCGCAATTTCACTATAAAATATAACATTGTGCAACATTTCGTGAAAATTATACGGGGATTACCGTGCGAGAAGAGCCTCCTGCGGCCGTCACTCGGATTTTTTCGACAACGATTGTTAGCGATGAAACCGCGCGGTACGTATCGCCGTAATGGCGCCATTAAGATACACGATTTACACGCGATTCTGTCGCAATTATTATTATATACGCGACGTTTTCTCACTCTATCGAGCCGAAGATTATCGGGTAACTTTTCCGCGGATAAGCAACGAACATTTTGCACTGCGTTGCGCGGCGAGGCACGGCGGACGCTCGCACGTTACTCACGGGGAATTATTAAATTCGCAAACCCGGGGGAATTAACGACGCGGGGCTTGGTTTATATAATGGGGAACACTGTCGCGGCGGTCACTTTTCGCTCGGCACTCTCCGCACCTTTATTCGCGTGGCACAGAACGTTACTCAAACACCTTATTAAACGCTGCACGACGCTCGACGAAATTTATCCGCCGTTACTGCCGTTTTATTTCTCCATCGAATCGATACGCCATCTCCCCTTCGCATTGTCGAATTACGGCGACAGCGACGCGCTCCGACAATTTATTCACTTGTCGAACGATGAACAAAGTACCGATTAATTGTGTTTTTAAATTACTCCAGCTAATTCTACGTGGATATACAGGTAACTGCTCGCGATGTTCTGATCGATCAAACTTTTCGATCGCTCTGCGAGAATAGAAATTTCATTTTCCCGTGTTCGAGTAGGAGGCACTCATTCTACTTGCACTTGAAGATAATAGTTTTCGCCAAAGTTTCGACGGTTGCGAGAATAGAAACAGAAATTCTATTCTCGTCGGTCTAGTCGTGGAAGGCTCATTCTACTTGGAAGAGTTCACGAAGAACTTCGTTCAAACTTTCAAGTCACAGCAAACTGCTGTTCATTGGTCTGACTAGGAACATACTACTTGGACTTACGTTCATAAATAGACATCCGATCGTTATGCAAAATGAAAATGGTGTGCTGCAAGAAAGAGGATTGCTTCTCTTAATTGCTTTAATAGGTTGTAAATAATATACCAGCGGTATTAAAGTGTCGAAAGACAGCGACTCGAATATTATTCGGTGAAGTATCACTGCTCGGATCGTGCTCCAATTTTTCTATTTGGTAATCTGTTTGCTTAGAAATCGTTTTCCCCGCTCGATAGGTTCAACATTTGAATTCACTTAGCGTAATCAAATAGCCGATTAAATAGATTGCTCTGGTACGGAGCGTCCGCGATTCGATTACGCTTATTTTTTCTTCGCGGCCGCCGACGAATTAACAACGCGTCTGTCTCTCTTTACCACTGCCATGCCGGCGAGATGCATCGGCCACGCTGGCTGATCTTCGCGAGCGTTTTGACCGTGCAGCGTACCAGAAAATAATGTAATTCATGCGGCTTATTAAGTACTGCACGCCACTTGCTTGCCGCTACGTGTCCATGTAAAGCACACCCACCCAAATCTACTTGCCTACATACTCGAGCACGGGAGAAGGGATCTCGTCCCGTTTATTAAGCACGATACCGTTCTCAATTAACAATGTTTCCCGTCGTAGCCTCCCCCCCAAAAGTGACCGCGACCGGCTGCAATTTCGCGGAGGAATTTATATCCTTCCATAGAGTAGGGAAAATCGCAGGCGAAGTCGAACTGGAGCACGGGCGATAAATTAGGTTCTTTTCGGTCGGTAGAATTAGCGAGAGAACTCGAGCTACCAGAGCCACCGGTCGTACCCATGATAGAGTTTCACCGATGAGAATCGTAAAACGTTATTGTAAAATCGCCGTTCCTCCGGCCTGTTATAGAATCCGACATCATAAAATGGGAATTGATTAGACGAAACGAGGAACAGTTTCTCGCGGCGCGGCGGCGGTGGCGGCGGCCGTGCGCCTCTTATAACTTATTAAAGGATTGAGTAACGTGTATTTTCTTGCGGTGAACACGCGCAATTGCCTGATGCTGCGGCAATTTATCGTGCCGCTCTAAAAACCGGCGCGGAGAGCGCTCGGCGCGACCGTACGATCGACGTATCGCGCGAAACGCTGTTGCGAAGTGTGATAAGTATCCTCGGGTGAGTGCACTGTTAACTATTTATGGCGTACTCGACTCGGGATTAGAAAAATACTCGGAAACGTGCAAACGTAGATCCCGCTTGGTTTCGTCGGAGGGGCTTGTGTGTTTGAAACGAAACGTCGTTTCCTCCGGAGATGTGGAAAACGTCGAATCGTCGGGAGACACGCGGTTCACCGTCGGGGTGAAATAAATTATTCAGAAGTATGTGGTTCGAGGCATTTATCTGATTAGCTAATCCTATTAAACCTTTTTCTCGGCGATACGTGAAGCTTCGACTGGCTTTTGTTGTCTGGAAATGGAACAGTTGCGCAAAGAGAAAGGCGCCGCGCGATGCCTCCTTGAATAAAGGAAAAGAAACTCTGTCTAATCTTTATACAGGTTCTGCCGGCCGCTTAACTGCTTTTAGAATGATTTTCGAGCGTGTGCGTCGTTGGCCGTTGCGAATTCAATTCTCCGGCTTTTCATCTCGATGAAAATTTCTCTCGTTCGCTACGTGCGCAAACGTAATGTTTCCCTTCCGCGAGAAAGCACGCGGTCCGGGTTCGTTAAAACCGGCGATAAAACGTCTTGCGGGGACGATTAAAAGCGTTAGGCATCTCGATCGAGAAAGAGCGGGTGCGAGAGCGAGAGAGAGAGAGGGAGATAGGGAGAGTAGAGGCCGGTTAACGAGTTGGCCGGGTTGAAAAGCCGATTTTAATCTCGCGGATACAACCGTTGATCGTGAAAGACACGCCTCGCAGGAGGCAACAATAAAGGAAGAACGTCCGAGAACACGCACGACGGAACAATCTGATGAAATTGCCATCAGAACGCGCGCGGGCCATTGAGACATCAACAGAGCGACCGAGAGAGAGAGAGAGAGAGAGAGAGCATGCTCGCCGCTGCACAAAATAAAAAAGAAATTCCTCGGGTAAATGGGAGCTGTCCGCCCCCCTCCACCATACTTTCTCCCTTTCGAGATTTCAATCACAGTGTTGCACAAGCGAGAGAACGCCGGGGAATTGTAATTCACGATCCGTCACCGGTGCTCAAAATAGTCGCCGATGATTCCGATCGCCAACGAGACCTCGAAAACAATCTCAAAGTCACGAAAACAGAGTAACCTTCGGACCGGACGAGAACGAAAACGGACCCAATTAAGTGAACAAAGAATGAAAAAAAAAAATAAAACACCGAAACAGAACAAAAATGAAACTGCCTATAAACTCGACAGGGGGGGGGGGAGAACGAACAATACATTTATGATAGAATACACAGTAGTCGAAAACAGCCGAGAACTAGAAAATAAAGGATCCCTGAAGGAACGAAGGAAGATCGACGAGAGGCGGGAGCGAGATACAAAGAAGCAGAAGACAAAGGCCAAAGGAGAAGAGCGATCGAAGGACAAGAGGGGAAAGGATAAACCGGGCGCTAAACCGTGCGGGGAAAGAGAGAGGGGAAACGAAGGAGGAAAGTGATCGCCGGAGAAACAAACATACATGGCAGAGAGATGCAGAAAACAAAGGCCAAACGCGGCGAGTATTAAAAATGACGGTGGGCACCGGGTAAGGAGAACAGACGACGCGACGGAAAGAAGAAAATGTTAACGGCGGGAGAGGGAGAAGAGAACGGGAGGCGAAAAGATCGTCCAGAGGAAGCGAGAGAAACACGCTCCGGGAGGAATAGAGAAAGGCCAATCGCGATTGTCCTTCTCCCGCGTGGAGAACGGCACTCTCAAGGTCGGCCAGTCCGGGTTTTCCAAATCGCGGGCGGACCAACATGACACGGGCGACTTCCTAACTCTGTCTTCGTCGCGCTGCCGGCACAGACAGGAGCGCGACGAAGCGAGGCGATAGTAAACGTAGGAAACGGACAGGCGACGTTAGAGGGTGGGACGTTTATAAATGGCGGGGAGTCGCGGCAACGTAACCGGTGCGCAGTGGAGAAAAGAAAAAACCGCGCGATTGATGTACAGGGTGGTGAGTCAGAAAACTGCTGTTCAGGCACACACCTGCGATCGCGATTTACGCGGCAACTCTTGAAAATTGACGCGGTAACGATCCGCACACGAGCATAGGCATAGGCGTAGGCATGGACACGGGCACGGGTACGGACGAGAATGGAAACGGTTAGCGGATTAATGGGAACGTAAAATGTAAATCGCGAGGCCGCTATGAATTTTATTATTTATGGCACACGCGAGCTGCTCGCGAGATAGCGGCGCGTTATCACGGAATTGGATCTCGTGTCCTGCGAGGATCGATGAATCACGTCGTTCCACCTTTCGACCCGACCTTTTCACGTACTTCGAATTTGTTCGAATTGCTCTGGATCCCAAATTGTTGTTGACTGGATGCCACTTGTTGACGAGCTCTCGTTTGTCGACATTCATAAATGTCTAATAGACTGTTTAATAAGCGAGTTCAAGTGATTTTTCTCGAGTCACCATTTTAGGGAAATATTTATTTAGAAAACTGCTGGCCGCGTGTAACGAACAGCCTTGTCGCCATACAATTCTCCATTAGGCAGCTATCTTCCGATCTAGATTAACCAATAAACTACTAATCGTAAACCGCAGACCTCGTTCAGACGAGACGCGACGTGAAAACGACTGATCGGTATCGGTAGCAACAATGACGATATAACAATAAGATCGACGGTGCCCCGGCTCGTATAGAAAAAGGCTGCGGTACATACAGACACGGCAGACACATTTTATAAATACCAGAACGCCCATGGATCGTTCCTTTTTTTCTTATTTTTTTCTCTAAGGGTATATCGACCGATCGTTTAGCAGCCACGTTCGTCCGATCGGTATCGAGATCGTATCGGGATCGTTACACGGGGGGCTCTATGGGTTTTTTATGCCTGGTACGTGGGTGATCAACATTCTTCCGGGTAGCTAATTTAAAAGCGGAGCAAGGTTCTGCGTTATCGCGGAGAACGATTTCTGCTCTCCCATATCCGGAAGCGACGGGATCCAGATCGATGGTTAATCATACAAATTTTTTTTTCTCCGTTTTCAGACAGCTCCCCTCCACCCATCCCACCATCGATCTATCCCTCGAGGATCGAGCCCCACAGCGATCGAGATCGCTCGAACGTGTCGTAGTATGTCGTATAACGAATAACTTTTTTTCAAGAAACAAGTCCATATTCGACCGAGACCGTGGAAAAAAACCGTGCACGAACCGAAAGAGCGAGAGAGAGAGAGGGGAGAGAGAGAGAGAAAAGAGAGGGACATAAAAAACTTGGATCGCAGATCGTATCGCCAATGGCTCGTGGTTTTTAAACAATCGATACGATTCATTGCTTAGCCGAGACGTGGTTTTTCCCGATACAAATCTTCGCTCGCGCAGCAAAACGATTTTCTTATTAAGGATCGTTAACGATCGGTATCTGTCGGGCGTCTAACGCAACTGAAATCTGCCGCAACCGGCGAGGAATTATACCGCGATGGAAACTGCTCCGTTCCGTTTATGATAATCGGTGTGTCCTGTTCCTGGTCGCGTTCGCGGAATCGCGTTGCGACAGCCGCAGTTCAATATCCTCGTTTTTAAATATCATTTTTCCTCAATGTCACATGTTTCTTTTTGCACGGAGAACCGTAATTGATTGGCGTCGTTCATTAGAAGCTGTAAACGCGCGTCTAATCCTACACCGGCGATTGGAAACCATCGCTTCCTTAGTCACGCCTGTCAATTATTCTAGGAAAAACTATTCGCGCTCGCGTAGACGTCCACTTCCGTTTCTGCGCGTTTCATCGGGCGCAGGGAATATCCTGCGGCGTAAAATACAAATCGTATATTCGATTATTTCGTTACCAATATCAATCATTTTATGCTAGAATCTCTGATCGTGTTTAATTGTTCAATTTCTAAGCGAATTAAATTTTATGAAATCAGAGTTCCCTCCGCGTCGACGGGAGAAAAGGGAGAAAATTTTTCGCATAGCCCGATGGAAGATCGCGTTTCGATTCGCATCGACCGCAACGCTGCGATCTGTGCTCCCTCGAAATTTCTGGCATTCTTCGCGAACCTCGGAGAACGAGGAGAGAACGGAAGAGGAGAAGAAAAAATAAAATAAAAGAAATAAAGATGGGAGTAACGAATACGGTTCGATTGAGGGCCCGCATCGGTAGAATTGAATCGTTCGATTATGCGAAACGCGGACTTTTCGCGCCTTTGTTGGACCGGCGCGCAGGGCGCATGCACCGAGAACGACGCGACGCGACGCGCGGTGCCACGGTGCATCGTAATGTATGCACCGTGATCGCGGCGTGCACACGTGAAATGCACGGGACCCCACTCGCAACAATGGCGATGCGTGGGCGGCAAAGTGTTATTAATAGCGAACACTGCCAATATCTCGGCTACAAGCGATGCGGCGCAACGGCGCGCAATAATGAGGCAATTATTAACGAGACTCGATTATGCGGTCGGAGTAGCAAGCGCGGAACACCTAACCGCGTTTCTCGCCGGGGGAACGTTTAGAAACGATCCGAGCTAACTAACTGTTTCCCGTGCTCCACGCTACCTTGCCATTCGATTTACATTACTCCAATTTCACTGTTCATATATATATATTTTTTTAACAATACGGCATTTTTCTACTCGCGCTTCTGCCTCGTGGAAGGAAATCAATTTTTTTTAAAATCGATATTAATAATTATTCAACTCTGCGCTGCTCACGTGTCTGCGATAATTAGAACATTTTTCTTCGGACTACGAGTTTTTAATGAAACTGGTAGAGACAACGATAAAAATCAACACGAAACGGAAAAAGAAGAATCGATCGTCGCTATCCTGCGTAAAAAAAATCAAGTTCTCCCCAACGGATCGCTTTGAAGTTCCAGCGGCATCCTGTTGCTTGACAAAACACATAATTCCGGTGGCGCGTCGCGACGGTTCGTTTACTTAATTTCTAATACACCGACGCTCGCTGTTGGCAGAATTATGTAGCACGGAACGCTCCGTCGTATCTCTGTTTCGAATATAAATCATCGGTGGGTTTAAGAGCAGAAAATATTCCGTATAAACTTCCATGCAACTTATGAATTTTAAGCGCGCGGAAAAAAGTCCACGCCCACGCTTCGAACTGCCGAAGAAGAAGAAGAAGAAGAAGGAGAAGAATAAGAAGAGAAAAAGAGAAGCGAACAAGATCGTATCTTTGCGAAAGGGAACACTGGATCGCGTCACGCGTACACGAATCAAGTAATAATAACGCGGAGACCTTGTCGGACTGCACGTTTTCCTTGTTCCGCAAAACGCTCGGCTCCGCCAGCTGAACATCTCTATCCTCTCGTTAAAGTCTCTGCAAATTACGCACGACCACGTGAATCACCTTCGCCGCTGAAACCGCTGCAGTAGTGATCCTCGTTGCTTCCTATGCGAACACTGAAATCCAAATAAAATCGACGCACTTTCCACGGAATACAGTCTGTTCGGAATACTCGGACCAGAACTGGCAGATTTTTCCAGAAAATTCGTAGATGGGAGATTTTATTCTGAAGAAATCGTCAACATTTAAAGACGTAAGGAGAACGGGACGTGATCAGCGGCAATTTGGTGGAGGATTAAAATTTGTTGGACATGGCGATTAAAGGGGTTTTAATTGGCGGAGGCCGCAAGAAATCGAGCAATCGCGAGGCGAGACGAGGCGAGGCAAGGCGTGGCAAAAGGGAGACTCGTTATGGTTTCCCTCGATGAAAAATGCCGGAGGATCGTTTGCGATCTCAAGTTCAGTCGGAGAGCGGGTCCAGGTGTTCGTACCGGCAACAGGTCGAATTTATAACGTCCACGGGGTTATGCGGTGGAAACGTAGCGCTCTCCTAGGACAAGGGGCCCGCGATGCTCGTCTGGGCCTTATAAAACGCTTAATAACGCGGCCTTAGGGCCCGCTCACGGCGGACAAAGGCCGACCTGCCGTAACTTCTTCACGGTGATGCACCGACGGCATTACCGAGCCACGTTATGCCCCCATTGGGGGCAAGGCGTGGCAAAAGGGAGACTCGTTATGGTTTCCCTCGATGAAAAATGCCGGAGGATCGTTTGCGATCTCAAGTTCAGTCGGAGAGCGGGTCCAGGTGTTCGTACCGGCAACAGGTCGAATTTATAACGTCCACGGGGTTATGCGGTGGAAACGTAGCGCTCTCCTAGGACAAGGGGCCCGCGATGCTCGTCTGGGCCTTATAAAACGCTTAATAACGCGGCCTTAGGGCCCGCTCACGGCGGACAAAGGCCGACCTGCCGTAACTTCTTCACGGTGATGCACCGACGGCATTACCGAGCCACGTTATGCCCCCATTATGCGGTATTATGTTACTATTTACGCTATCGCGGCTCCCTATTTATTTGTCTCGCCTCGCTCTCCATGTTTGCTCCTTTCGTCTTCCTCCCGATCCCCTATTCTCTTTCTTTCGCGTTTCTTTTTTTTTCGGGGCCCGTTCCGAGCCCAGGAACCGGTCAGAGAGAGGCCACTGTCCCTTCGTAACGGTATCAAATCCGTGAAACGAAAGGGACCGTGGCCCTCGGCGCATTAAAATCGCTTAGGAGCCCTTGCTTCGCTTCCTCCTACGAATTTCGACTCCCAGGCACGGCCCCCCTAACTCAACGGCGCGACCATAAACGTCCGTCGATGCCGAACCAGCCACGAGGCGAATGTAATTGCTCGAAGATTTATTTGATCGATTGTTAAAAACGAAACTTAGCGTCTTCAACGTCCGAGCGTTCTCCCTCGCGAAACATATTTGCGTCGTCGATAGCAGACGCTAGAATTCGTGTGACCGTGCGTTTTGCAGTCAGAAGCGTAGGATAAATGGGTTTTCTAAATAGGGTTAACACGATTTTAATTAATCCCGTGTTTGCGAGGTACGGAAGGTCGCGGTGATTAGGCTCCGTGTGCGCCACGGGTCAGACATCGGCCAGTAAGAGAAACGTCCGGCATGTGGAGTCCGACGAAAGACAAGCGTGAGAATAAGGAACTGCGATGGACTACGTTTATGTTCGCTCATTAATGTCCGCCGGGGCGTCATTTAGCCGCGGCGGCTGCCTATCGTTCCAGGTGTGGGTGCCGTCTAACCTCTTATCTCGCATCTGTAACTCGTCATGTGTGCTTTTCGTTTTGCAACATCACGCGCCGGTGCAGCATCGTTGTCGGGCGCGTCCGCGTTACGTCTACGGCGCGCCGAGATTATGCGAGACTTCGTCCCTAGTCGAACAAATATGATCGTCGATGGGAATAATTCTGTCCCCGAAGATATTCGAAAGTGGCGAGAGAGAAAAACGCAGGGATAAAAGATGCAAGAATTTCGCAATCGCTCTGAGAAACAGCCGAGAACTTTTCCCGTTTGTTTCGCGGCAGTTCGAATTAATACGGCTTCGATAACAAGCCCTGATCGCCTATTATTCGCCCCTCTACCGGCAAGATTGCATTCCTTATCGAGCAAGGAAAGGCAAGAGAGAGAGAGAGAGAGAGAGAGAGAGAGAGAGAGAGAGAATAAGGAGACCCGTTCCCGCGCCCGTGTTTAGTCAACGTTATTGCCATTCGGAATCTTTCGATATTTTAGTATGCAGGTTTTCCATATAGCAACGCCGATGCTCCTCCGGCGCGGCTTACTCCCGGTACTCTACGTGCATAAGTTATGCACATTATCGTTATGGGCCAGTTCGAGCATAATTTCTGCTCTGAAGTGGTTCGTACACACGCGCCAACGCGCGATACGGCTTACATAGAAACTCTGATTTCAATTTCTTTTCCTCGCCAGTTACTCTCTGCTCTCCTCTGCTCTTTCTCTTTTTCTCCTCTTCAACCTCTTTTCATGGGCCTTCCCCATGAAACGCGTTTCTTCACGGCCGTTTTTCTCCTTTTGGCTTGCACCACCTCGGCTGTATCATTCTACTTCGTACTACTCAAACGATTTCGCAACGCGTTTCTGCAACAGCACGTGGAATAAAATATAATTGAACGCGTTCGCGCGTTTTTTGTCATGCGCTCTCGGCAGGTGGTTGTCAGGGTTTGTTGATAAATATGTTTACCGATTCGATTGTTCGTTTGAACCGTGCACTAGTTTCACTAATTTCAACTCGTTCAGATATCATTGAAAAAATTACATAAGTTGAAGCCAGTCGAATCGAGAAAATTTTGTATCTCGGCATAAAACACTGCTGGCTATTAGTTAATATTTCAATTGTAAATAACTACTCGAGCTCGTTACTTCGTATTTCGGGATTATTGTTCTTCCGTTGAGCAGATGGATTTATCCATTTCCCACGGATTCTTGTTCTATTCAGGAAACTTTTTGCGATTACAGAGAGATTTATTTGCAACTCGTGAAAATATTTCTCCGGACAACGATAACGTTAGAAATGTTCTGAGAAACGCGGCTTTGAAAAATTTTTGACAATTCAGCAGAGAGTTTGCTCGGTTCCACGGTGTTTTAATATCGTATTACTCGAACGAAACCGTGCACGCGTACCGTTAGTCTTCGTCCCGATACGAGTTATTCAAATATGTGCCAGATTTGCAGCGGCGAGATATGCATCCTGAGCACGATGCGCATGCTCTTTCCGTGTTCTTCTTTCTTGTCGCGATTTTAATTGCCAACGGGATCGAGCCCGAAATCGCAACGAGACCCCGTAGGAACAATGCCGATTTAATTTCATTGTCTAACGTCGATTGTTCGTCTCGTAGAATTCGCACGTTGACTTCACAGCTTCGTAAATTCGTTGATCGATAGTCCGAGCGTCGGATTATAAGGTCGTCGAGGTCCGCACGCCACAGATCGCATTCGATCGATAATAGAGACGTATCGAAAGCTTCGATCGTAATTGAGTTTGCACGGTATCCTTGGGGCAATTGAAAATAATCGAGGCAACGTCTATGCAATTATCAAAAGACGGAGAATCCTCGTCCTTGTTCACAAGGAAGAGGAAGAGGCCGGCTTACTAGGAATGCAAAACAATGTAGCATATTTTCTCGACAACAAACTATTTTTAATAATTGCTGCATAAAACATGCGTAAACGGCGAAGATAGAAATCAGCGGAAACCGAACAATCCAACGAGAATATATTGGAAACTCATTTGCAATCGTTATCGCTGGAATTAATAATAAATTAATTATCGACTTCGCAAGGACTTCGCGAGTTGATGTGACAGACAAGCGAAGCACGTGATCACTTGAAATAAGTATATGCATATACATATATCGACCAACCGGCGGGCACGTTGACCTTTTTCTTTCGATTCGCCCGTACGTTAACGGTGTCGGGATTCCATCGAAGCGAATTTCGCTGCGAAAAGAAAAAAAAATACCTAACGCCTCCTCTCCTCGCACATCAGATCCAGAAACGGTAGGTGGGACAGTCGCCGGGGAAGATGATCTTAGATCGTACGCAACTGTCATGTGTGGTACACGTGTTCCCGTGGCAGCGGTCGTTCACGTCCAGTTCAGGTACACGACCGTCGGTGTGCTCCGCGTCATTGAAATCTCGTAGTGAACGTTTCGCTGTTTCGAACTTCGAAATCGCGTGGACAATACTTCGCTGCCCCGTCATCGAGAGAAATCATTTCCGCATAGTACATACCGCGATTCGTGCGCCGGACAGTGTGTGCGACATCACCCCGCGACAGTGAAAATCATTTTCCGCATCGTTGCAAAATCATAATTTTAAGCGAAGCGTTTCATTCACATTTCGCTGCTATAAATTTGCGGTGTTGCTCGGACCGTTTTTCGTATCAGCTGCAACAATTAAGCCCGCGCATTGAATTACGATCATATTTATTCGCTGCGCGACGTTGCGCTCGCCGATAATCGAATTCACTCGTGTAATTTATGCTCGCGGTTACGTGATTCCAGAAAAACAACTTTGTAATCGATGTTCCCCCGTTGTTTGTTACTACGTTCCTCCCGCAATCGAGATTCCAATCGACCTTTTCCGAGCATCGTTCGGCTCCTCGATTATCCGATTCGCGCGGCTTTTATTACTATTATTATTATTATTATCATCATCCGAGCTCCGCGTATCATTCTCGGTAAAAAGGAAAACAGATTACGACCGCGGTCGATCGCGCGCGCAGCTCTCTTAAACGATTCGCCGAAATAGATCGCAACCGTGTGGCGATAAGCGACGAAACTGCCTGGCTAATTGCCGTTGATCGATTTCATCCGGCAATTAAATTAACCGCGCGTCCACTGTGCTCGCGCGCAAGCGCTATTACACTTCATTTTCGGCTGGATCGTTGCAGAAAATTCTTGTTTCGCATAAAGATCGTCAAACCTTATCGGGACAATTTAATTAATTCAATTCTAACTCACCGACTCAATTTCAGTTACTTCTCCGGAACTTTCCGCGCGACTCTAACTTACTCTCAATTTATTTAGAATTGCTTCCTAAATTCAACCAGAGCTGTCAATTTAACACGTTCGTCGCCGCGTCACCCATTCCTGGGTGACAAGTATGCTTCCGTGGGGGCCCCGTCACCCAAATATGGGTGACTCTTCTTGTTCAAGTTAAATACGGTTTTTAGTTGGATTTTTAAAAGGAATTTAATGGAATAAGCACTGAAATATAAATATAGGATATACAACATAAAAATATTAAAAATATACACATTATACTATACTTTTTATTAATTTATATTTTGGATAAAATATTACATTATACTATGTCGCATGGTATTCGTTAAAACATTTTGTCGGGTTTGGGCCCCGCAAGAAACTCAATCGAATCGCGCTAGGCGACGAATACCGTGTTAATACCGTCGCGCAATGAAAACACCGTCGGTCTCAAACAGGTAAATGCAAGAAGATGGATCCATCCGTGCCGACATTCCTCGAACTCTCCGTCAATTTAAGAATTTCTCGCTGATCTCTCGATTCGACTACTGGATCGTCGTTCCGCGATTCGTTCGGTTCTAATTGTTCTGCGAACGATAATCGTTCGACAGTGTCTGCTTCGGCCGATTCCTTGGGAGACACGATTAATCACTGTCCGGCGATAGATCGTTAAAGAAATTCGCAGCACGCGCGGGGTAATTACATAATAACGTTGGTCGCATGATTACGTTGCCGACGAAAGGGAATCGATCGATCGATCGATCGATTCATCGATCGTTGCATTATGTATCGTGCAATTTAGCCGGGGATCGTCACCGTTCCGCGAAGTCACTCGAGGAATCCGAAACGGAATCGCGTCGGCGTAAAATCATCTTACCGTTACATCGCGACTCTTGCTCGAGCGTGAGCGCGAGCGCGCGTAATCGATTCAAGGATAGAACAACGGAGAAATGAAAAAAAAAATATGGATCGTCAACGGTGTCGATCGGAGGACCGACGTCGACAGAAATTCGTCTGACAGCGACAGGGACGGTGGTCGCGGCCCGTTCGACATCACGGATGGTAATTATCTCGGCGAGAAGTATGCTGATCGGCGCAGAATGCCGTGACAGGTAACGGTACAGTCTTGTGACATTCGAGTTTATTAATACTATGTCGTGTATTTCGCTCATTCATGGAAGTGTATCGAACGGGATTTCTGAATAAGAAATTGCCCGCCGTCTATCGTTTCAGCGCATCGGGGCATCCTTAATTCAAAGACGTTCGCGTCCAAAAATCCCGACGATTAAGAACACGTTAACTGATGCTAAATAAATTGTAAGAGGCTGCAATGTCTGGGCAGATCGCCAAAAAAAGATCTAATTCGCGCTCGATTCGCGGGAAATCGGGTTTCTGGAGTAATACCACGGTTCCGAACGCACTCAACGGGCCATGATTTATGGACAGTCTATCGATGGCTGGCATCGATTCGTCGTGTTTAGCATAACCGGAATTAATTACTCGGAACACCGTCGGACGTCAGAGACGGGTCGATTAAGTGAATAAACAAAATTCTGCAGGATTTTCCGAACGTTTATTTCCGATGGGAAACATTGTGGCAGGTGAAGTGTTTCGAAAACGGTTAAAAAATCATGGACGTTCTAGATGTATGCGCTTCGAGACGAACCCAAGCTGCTTCGGGCCGGCTTAACGGTGCGATGATTAAATTATGCAAGTAATTTTCGTTTATTGCTCATTTACATCCGAACTCGCCGAGGCCGAAGAACCTCGATCCAGTAGCCTTTCTTTCGCTTGTTGCAGCACAAGGTTGCTAACTAACGAGGTGAGAGGTTAATTGTTTATAACTTCACTTCGACGGCCGAACGACGCGTTAATTGCGCGGATATGCGCGAACGGTGTTTCTGTACTAACTGTAATCTTTTACGAGCACCCTTTCTTTTTCGTTTACAAGCGGCGCCGTCGCGCTGCGACCATTAGCGTACTATTGGAAACGAGTTGCGAACACTATCTTTTTTAACTTGCTCGACAGTGTTGCGGGAGATTCGATCCGATAACGGAGCGGTTCGTTCGACGCGACCGGAATATTTTCACATTTAAAACACTTTTGTTTCCCCTACTTCGCGAAGTAAAAAGCAGGGAAAATTGATCGAATATCGTACGTCCATTTTGAACTTTCAATTTCTCGCACTCAGCGGTATCCGTTCGAATTACTCGGACTTTATTTTCACTCATGCTTCCGCAATTGTTCGCGTTGGCGGACATAATATAATAACAAATAGAAAAAAATATGGAAATCAATTGCGATCGTTCGTATGTTTGCTCGATCATCTCGAAGCAACGGGAGGTTCAAGGCGACGATCACTGTCACATGAATCACGGCTGATTGCGAATTCGGTGCAAACAAGTGCAATACCACAAGCGGACCGACAAAATACACAAACGCGAATACATACATACGAATATGTGTGATACAGGCGTCGAAATAATCGGCGGGCTTATATAAACAATTATATAACTAAATACAAAAATACACCGGGGGTAAACGTTATAACGATTTATCGGCGTCGAGCGGAATATGTAACGAGCAATTAATGGCCGTCGATTCGACGATGAATCGGGGGCGACTCCTTTGAACAAAGCTTGAGAAGAGAGAGAAAGAGAGAGAGAGGAGAAACAATGACTTTACGTTTGTAATAGTGGGCCTTTATTCTATTACCGAGCGGCCGGAGCGAGAAGAAATTCGACGAGCGTTGTTGTCAGCCGTGGACAAAGCGGCGTTCCCGTGACGTCACCTCCCTTTCCAATTTGGTTACGTCATGACGGATTAAGGATCATCCGAGGTTTCGTCCTGCGAACCATAGAATCCCTGCCCTTGACCTTGCCTGTTGTTCTCTTTGACGGGTCGCTGAACTTCTCGCGATCTACTCCGCGAATCCAACGCATCGCGGATTTGTCGTCGCTGCCGGCAAAAGTTCTCCATAATCTGTGATACATTGCGTGCCAATAAAAAATGAAACGGACGCCGAGTTATTCGAAGAATGACGACCATAGACGGGAAGGTCAGAGTTGAAAAAAATAATCTGTGCTGCCGCGAAGACCGCCCAAATATCTCCTTTGTTTGTATCGACATCAGGAGCGTCTGCAGCATCACGATTAGAGCCGCGGTAATCGGCAATCGCGTACAAAGTTCGTCCATTAGACCGTGTTCATTATGAAATCCTGACCACGATAATATTATACATATATTGTAGATACCGTCGCTGTCCGCTCATATAAATTGTTATTTGTTTCTCTAACTAAGTTGCTCCTGTTTATTTTGCTGCGGAGAGATAAAATACTCGGGGACGTGCTTCGGACGTGTATTTCAAACCGAGACTTTCTAGCGTGTTAATGAATCATCGCGAAATGGTGGTGATTCATAAACAAGCGACTTATCGGGGGACTTTCACGAGTCGTACGCGGAGCCGAATCGCAGACATTGTGATAATTATGTAACGCGATAATCACGGCTCTGCCGCTCGCCGTTGCGAAATGAATTTCCCTTTTAATTTTAACACGCCGCGTCGACGATCGTTTCGTTACGTTCGCCGCTGGAACTGTCTCGTTGGTTTTGTTTTTTTTTCGCCGTTAGGATTATTACTGCTAGGTCGATTACTCTCCTCGAGATTGAGACGTACGAAATGTTAGATAAATTAACGGGGACACCCGCGGATTTCCATTCAAGGCCGTCGCAATAAACTTCTTTCCTCGCTCGCTTTCGCTTTTTATCGCGAGTTTGTCCAATTAACCGGGCCGTTTCGCAAACTCCCAATAATAATAGGCGAGCTGGCGAGCAACGTTTCAATCGGTTCGCCTATAACGGTGATGAGGAATTGCATCGGTTCCCCCACCCCCCGCCTCCCCGCGTCCTCCGCTAATCGTTCGAAGCGAAGTTCTGAAAACAGACGGCCAATTAGTAGCCCCGTATATGCATTCCGTCCACGGTGAAAAAAGTTCGCCGGCGCTCGATTTATGGACGGTCGCGAACTATTAAAATGACATTTTAATGTTGCCTCTCGGCGAAGACGCGCGCGCTCCGCTCCTTTCCCTGAAAAATGCGTCCGTTCGCTGGAACTCGCGTCGCGCCTCTCGCCGTCGCGCGTCGCGTCACGTCGTCCGACGAAATGTTGACTCGCTCGGGACGCGTTCATTAGCGGCGGTATCATCCTAATCTCAGAGAAATCGAATTCCGAACGGATGCGAAAATTCCTCATAATAGCTGGAAGACGCTTAAATGCTTTCGAGATGCGTCGGTTCGTCCACGAAATCCTATAATGCGTTCTTCTGGTCCTGCATTTTAATTGGCCGCGCACAGATTCTGCTAACTATTTATACGCATTAACAGATTGTTTCGTCGTTTTTCTTGAAATTTACGATACATTACTCAGAAAATGCTGTATAGAATGTCCGATTTGAATCGAACGTTCCAATTCGTTCCGCGGAGACAGACCGATTTCACAGACAATAATTCCATTTTTTTCCCCCCCCGTCGCATTCGAGAAAGTATAGTCTGTCCCAGTTTCCACGAGCGTCGAAAAATGTGTCGATTCTTCGGAAATGATGAGGTCGATCCGCGTGTCGTGACTTCAGTGGAATTCCATGGTTAATGCACGAAAGGAGAGAATGCAGCTGCACCGTTGGTTGGTCGGCGGCGTGACGTCAATGACTGGTCCTTAGGAAAGGCCAAGGAGATAGCAGGAAACCGAGGAAGTCGTAAAAACTTGTCGCGGGGCTCGATTTCTGTTGCACAGGCTGGCCCTCGGTCGAAGGAGAAAAAAAAACGCACGCACACACGCACACCCTGCACGAAACGTCCACCAATTAATCGAAAAATATCGCTGGGCCTCCGCTCCGTTGCCAATCGCGTTCTGTCATCGGTGCTTAATTTTGCACTTTTTCCTCCGAAAACATTTCCACACCGTTTTGGAAAGCGGGAGAAAACAGTCGGTAATTGGACTGTTCTTAACGCGGTCGACGATTATTTTCGTCAAGAAGAGGATCCATTTTGCTCTCCGAAGCTGCAAATTATTCCGATAGGCGCGCGTCGATCGTTGACGCTAAACAACGATCCAGCTGCGATCCAGCGATCCAGAAGACCACAGACTTCTTAATTCTCAGTCGAATAATTCTCTTAACCGAGCACAGAGGTATCTCTGGGCCATAATAAAAAAATGAGAATGAAATCGCGGGGCAAAGGGTCAAGGGCCCGTAGATTTCAGGATACTGGAAACGGCGTATCTGCGTGGATCTGCCAGGGGGGGGGTTGGGGGGTTGAAGAGGAGGGGGGGGGGGGGGGGGGGGTCTAACACCCCGTTCTTTCCGAAGCTATTCAGGGAAGCCCGGCACGGAATTCCATCGTCCATAGATCCCATCAGCATAGATGGAAACATTCTCTTTCTCCGCGGGACCTTTCGCGTTAGGCTAGTAGAAGTCGAGGGAATAAGCGGTTCTCTTTTGTGCCTGTTTCCTTCCCCGTATCTCTTCTCCTAGGGTTTTATCTCTCCTTGTTGGTTGGCCGCGAGTCTCGCCGAGCCGAGCCGCGCCGCGCCGCGCCGCGCCGAAGCAGACATAGCCACGGTGTGTGCAAACCAGGTGGTAGTAGTGGTTGGTTGTGGGAGGGGATACGGGTTGCATTGTGTCTCTAACGTGGGCATATCCAGCGAGGAGGCAGCGTAAGCGTGCAAATCCGCGGGCCCCGTGGACGAGAGGCACGGGTACCGGGCAACGGGCAACGGGCAACGGATACGGACTTGGGTACGGGTATGGGTATAATCGTTTATTTCGCGTCGACCTTTGCGGGGCACTACGTCAAAATGTCAGACGCGACCCCGCCTGAGAGCGTAGGGAAGATGCACTGGGAACGTTGTAATGGGCTTACAAAGCGTAACAAACTGATGCGAGGTCAAACACACGACGGGCAATAAACACACGGAAAGATAAATGGGCCCTTAAGGTGCACCGAGCTCGCGAGCACCACCACCATCACCGCCCGTGTGGAACCCCTTTCCTCTCTTTCGTCTTTCTTTCGTCTTTCGTCTCTCGTCTTCGAAGTCTCTCGAGTCTTTCGGGCCCCGTAGACTCGCGAGGGAAAGTGTTTTCGTTGCATCATCCCCGCCGTTTTTTCTTTTCTTTTTGTTTTTCACCGGGCAGGAAAGATAATAGCGAAGTCGTTAGAGCGATTATTTACAAGGAAATTCCGGAACGATATTTATTATCGGCGTGCCCCATCTCGCGAGCACCAAGGCATTTTCGCGCGCCGGACTATCGCCGGCCCCCTATCGGAACCCCTTTTGACCCCAACCTCGATATACGGGGGTGAAGTTTTAATTACCGATCTCCCCGTCGCTCTCCGCCGCAGCTTTCTTTGATTTAACCGAGCCGGACTCTCCGGAATGCTCGGCGTTATGCGAATCGGAGGCCGTACAATAACCTGAAGACCCTTGCTCGAGAAACACGAGACCCCGCCGCAGCAATTTCAGGCGAATTACTATGCCCGGAGAATCTTACGCTCGCAACTTTCTACCTGCGCGGATACTCTTTACGTTTTATTTCGTAATGAAATCGTATCGGAACGTTCCCCTCCCCCCCCCCCCGATTTTACGGTCCCCGTTCGTGAAAACCGGAAGAAATTCTTTAATCCACTCAAGTACGTTCCTCGTCGCGAAAGCGATCCGTTCGCCGATTAGTTTTTCGTCTATTCTTATACGTTTACGAGGTTTTTTCCGTGATGGATATTCCGCGTGTGTCTGATAAAGACTGGCGCTCTCTACTCGCCAGAACGACAGAACGTGGTACATTGTAGAAGAATTTCGTAAATTCGCTGGAAGGTTCGAGGCGTGTTCTTATAGAATTGATCGTGACGCTCTCGCTGAAATTGGACATTTGACGGAACGATATCGCCGCGCCGCCGCCACGGTGGGTTTCGCGGGTCTCAAAGATGGGGCCCGAGATCGCCCGGAGCCATAAGTGACTTACGGAGCGTAACAAACTGACGCGAGTTTAAGCGCGGGACGGGCAATAAACACGCGGAAAGATAAATGGTCGCTTGGGTCCACCGAGGCGCTCTCGGGGAAAGTGTATCATTTCTACTAGATCTTT
Organism: Lasioglossum leucozonium; assembly: GCA_028454225.1. NCBI lineage: Eukaryota > Metazoa > Arthropoda > Insecta > Hymenoptera > Halictidae > Lasioglossum > Lasioglossum leucozonium. The sequence continues at coordinate 8,446,982 of CM052209.1, read as the reverse complement.
CGACTCGCACGGTCCCCGAGTAAATTCTGCAGTTTTATCGGCCGGCCGCAGTTATAAATACCGATGGAACACGAAACCCACCGCTCTTCATCTTTAAACCCTCGACAGCGAACCTGCAATTTAAAACTTGCTCCACTTCGATGTAACCGAGCCGCTCGAACGTACCACGAACAAAGCGGCAATATCAAAATTTCATTGCGAAAATATTCTCGATGTCGTGGAGCTTCACTTTTCAATTTTTCTTTCATTCGACAAATTACTTCGATTCCGTGGAATTCTCGAAGTTGTATGAAGCATGTTCGTGTGTGATCCGCGACAGGTGAGGGGCGGCTATTACAAGTTTTGGTCGCGGCACCGCCGACTCGCGAATTTGTCACCTGGCGGTCAAAGCAAAGAGCGGCGCGAACGACTTGCGGAAGTGTGTACGCGTGTTTATAACGGTCAGACTGCGATAAACGGGATACTTAAAATCAAGCGATTTCATATTTTTTCTCAGTGTTGCATCTTTTTATGCCCGTCGTCCGGGCCGTGTTCTCAATTGTAATATAAAATGGTTAAAAGCCGACGGCGTTCGCGCAACTGATTAGACAATTTTGCTGTTCCAGATGCCACAGACAGTACCCTCCGCAGCCGGCTACTCGCCGTCGTTCGATTACAGCACATTCCAGTTCGATCTGTCCCTACTTTCGGACGATTATGGCGCGACAAGCGCGCAGAGCACATTGAAACCAGCCCAAATCAAACAGGAAGCGGAATCGCCGCGTCCCGGCTCACCTATCACCACGTACTCGAGCCCACCGTATCCAGGCGCAGGTGGTGAACTGCCGCTATCCCCTAATTACTCGCACGAGGGTTCGCCAGGATACCCGACCAGCCCCTACTACGTACCCAGAAGCCCTCAGAGCGCACAATTTTACCCGACCAGCCCGGAACCGTCCGTCAAACAACCGGTTAAGAGGGAGAAGAGCCTCGATCTGCTGGCCATCTTACAGGAATCCAGGTAAATCGATCATCGGCACCCACGGAACAATATATCGACAGGTGTACAGTAGCGGAACTACGATATCGCGGACCCCGCGGTGCGGGGAGATAATTTTTGCATTTATTATCTTGCAATTTTACTAAAATTATCCCTAATTTAAATTAAATAAAAAGTACACTGACAAAAAGAAACCGTTTGCATTTATCGAATTTTTAGAATTGTCCTTCCGAAAAAGCATTAAAAAGATCTGAATCCTATAAAAATATCTAAAGAGAAACAGAGGCTCAAAATTATATTTTGCGAGGGGGTCGAAAATTTGTAGTTCCGCCGCTGCAGGTGTATAACACTTCTGGTATTCAATATAGAAGAACAGACTTTCCACATTCTTAGCAATTGGATCAACAATCACTCTCTTCTTCTGATCGGTATCGTCATCTTCACTATTGGACCCCAGAATCTTTTCCCGGAGTTGAAGCATAATGACTAATCGAGACTTTCTATTCGAAGCACTTCGGCTACCTCGTCTTTTCGGTCCCCAAGGACATAATCGCATGCACACATTTAAACCGGATAAACACAGACACACATACACGACGCACGTGAAACAGCGTGATCGAGTCGTAGAGTGACATCGAAGCCCCGGTGGCTCTGATTGCAGGCTCTTGGCGGAGAGTCTGGGCTACCGAGAGGACTCGACGGACTGCACGGTGCCGTGCACGCCGCCCCGGACGGAAGAGGACATCTACAACAGCCTTGACGCGGACTTCTTCGCGAAGAAGGAAGATGCCGCAGTGCAGGGTCACCCGTTGCTGAAGGAAATCCTGTTCAAGGAGGAGCCGCGTAGCTGCAGCAGCACCAACAGCGTCGCGAGCAGCTCGTCAGGTCTGACGTCCTCCTCGTCGACGACTTGCTCGTCCCCGGATCCGATCGACCTCGAGACAAACAGCTCCCCGTTGAGGAGCTTGCTCTTCAAGGGAGTTAGAAAGGACTTCGCCGACGTCACCAAGACGAACGTGCTGAAACTCGAGAGAGTGCACGACGACGAGGTCGGGAATCCCCTGCAGAAGGAGGAGGAGCTGTTCAAGGACGGGCAGAAGAGCGACCACCAGTTGCTGAGGGAGGTCCTGAGGGACACCAGCTTCCAGAAGAAGTACAACCTGAGACCCGTCGACCTGGGGAACGTCGGCACGGGGTTTGTCGAGGACATGGAACCCGGCGAGTGCGTCGGGGACCTCACCAGAGAGCAAATCGAGCCTGTCCTCAGCCTCGCCATTCAACAGCTGCAGAAGGACTTTGACAACACCTGCGTGGCGCTCGGCATTCATCCAGGTGAGCATCTACGATCGTTTGCCCCTATGCTTCTTCTCTTTGCTCGAATGGACCCAGGACAAGATTTTTCCAGAGTAATAATTTTAAAATTCTTCTAATGTCTCCACCATTCTGTCTTCCTACTACTCGTGTTTTTCTTTTCCATGAATACATAAAGTCCTCGGTCTATTCGCAACTCGAGCAGCGCGCGAGTTCTGAAATTGTAGCGACGGGCCATTAGCGACCAACTGTATCTCAGCCGGTGAAAATCGCGAGCATAATTGCTCGTCGGTACGAAAAAAAAAATTGGTTGATTGTATGAAAATTACACGGCAATTTACAGTGTCCCACAGGGACAGCCGGGGTGAAAAAGTGTTCCGCACCGTTAGAGGACTTAATGGCCGCTCGGCAGATTGCGGCATAATAAATATATAAATCGTGGAGATATAGTGCTCGGCTGGTAATAAGAAGGTGCGTGAGTGTCCATTAGACACTTAGGCCTTCTTGCTACCTTGCCGCGGGCGACGCTTCGACGTTATCTTCGTGGACGTAGGAGAGCGACCGGTTCGACTATTAGTTCGTACCGTGATGTCATGCTCGGAATAAGTTACGAACTCGCGCATCGTAAGCGTTCGGCGCGTGGTTACGAAATTTCAAGGCTCCGCTCAAGGTCACCGGAGCTACACTTCCGCTACATTCCGTCCGATCCTCTTCTCGAAATACTAGAAGAGTCCGCCGAACCCTGGTCCACTTTGCTGTATCAATCGAGAATTCAGATAAACCGGGAGAAATGATTCTCGGTTGTAGGCGAGAAAGTTTCGTTACGAGGTCGAAACCAAGTGAAATTTGGCCGTTTCGAACTTCTCATTCTGTGACTAGTGGACTGGGGATCGTTTCTAAAATACCCGGGAAACACGTGTGGCAACAAACATTACTGACACCACTGCTCTATTCTTACATAACGAAAGTTTGAATTTGCACGAAGATCCGCGGTTTACTGATTAGCCACTTGCTATTAGAAATTCCTTATCATTTGCTGGAACACGTTCGCCTTGTTGGCGGAGTGTACCGATAGAACGAGAACCGAAATTTGATTTTGACGTAGAAGCTTGACCGTGATAGATATTGCCTGGCAAGGAATTAATGAAACGGCCAACACGGTTGATGTTGAAAGTCGAAGAAACCGTGGAAAGAAATAGCAGGAAGTTAAGGTATGAACGGCGCTGTTGTTGCAGAGCCACGACGCTGGAGCGCAGCAGACGTAGCCGCCTGGATACAATGGGCCAGAAGGCAATTGCAGTTGCCCTCGGTGCCATTGGAGAGCTTCAACGTCGACGGCGCAACGTTGACGTCACTCACGGAGGAGGAGTTCTGTCAGCGTGCACCGCAGGTGAGTCGAATTCAATCCCTCCCCAATTATGCAACCCCTGCGCGCCTTCTCTCGCGTTCTCTCCGAGTTCTTACTCGTTAACCCTAAAGAATGCAGCCTCGAGAATTATGCAACTTATCTTGGCGCGGGCAAGTAAATAGAAATTTCACTTAAAATCTCCGGGTTCCATTCGTTCGAGAGCAACGGAAACAGACGCGAGAGTCGTCGAACGAACCGCGGTAAATTTAGATTCGTTTCTGATTAACCCGAGTAAACAATTAGAGAAGTCGAGTCGTAAATGAATCGCGAACGCCACGCTCTGCCCGCGTTATCTTGCAATGTCGCAGACGTTTTTTCCAAACTGGTTATCTCTCGCATTCAACCAACAATTTACAACGGATTTCGTTTTTGGCGTTATCGCTCGGCGAAACTACTCGCGCTCGCTGATAATGCGGCCACAGCCGCAGGTAGCGAATTGTCTTCTGGACAACAACTGCGATTTATCTCGCATAGACGTTCTGCTACTCCTGACGCGCGACCGCGAGATATCTCGACAGAAAATTTCTTACGGCCTCGCTTGCCTGCAATTAGCACAAAAACCAAACGAGGTGTGGGGTGGGGGAAAGAACATGGCAATTGGTCCAGAACCGGACCACTCTCCCACAAATTATCCGGTTGGAAGAGTAGACTTTCCCAGAGGAAACTGGTCAACCAAGGAAGCCTGGAAAACGCATTCCTCGCGCTTATTCGATCGAGCGAATATAGATAGAAGCGACACGGTTCGAACGGTCTTTGGTGACGAGCAATCGTAAGCCTAATGACACGCTAACGAAAACCACTACACCGTCGAACTTCGCACTTCGAAGCTACCGTGAGAACGTATTCGTAATTTCTCGAAATTCTTCGCACTTCTTCTTTTCGCGCTAAAGCGAAATACAAACTGCAACTTTCCAACTTAAAAATTCGACAAATTATTAAATGAGGTTTCTACTTGGTTTAATACTGCTCGTCCAGACTTACACCGGATCGAGCACGAAGTTATCCTCGCTTTTTATCAGCCGGCCGATCGAATCTGCGAATAAATCGCGCGTGGCCATTTTGTTGCGGGTGGAAGGACGAGAAGTAGACGAAGCGGACGGAGGAGGAGCTCCTGTCCGGCGGTCGATAAACAAGCTAATGACGCGATTCGCTCGAGAAACGCTCGTGGACGAGGCGAGGTAAGGCGAGGTCCGGTGAAAGTGAATTTCCTGGAAATCGGCAGCGCGCACGGTTTGTCCACGTTCTTTCCCCGTAGTCGAACGGGCCAGAACGGCATGAGTAAGCAACTGGCGTAATAATACGGTTCGCGCGCCGCTTAACGGAACCAGGATTCTCCCGATACGTACCGCCTTTTGTGCATCCCGCGGAATACGTCGTTTTAGTGCGCGACCGATCGCGAGATCTCTGTATCGAATGCGCTCGGGGACCGTTAGCCAGCATCCACACCGCGACGTATGTACATCCCGCGGCAAAAGGATGCGTTCCAAAATTTCTCCCGCGCGATCGATCGGGTTGCCTTTAATCAACGAATCTTCTCAGTTACCAATATATGTTCCTCTTAAATTTTCTGATCAGTCTAGCGAAATTTTCATAGCATCGCGAACGCTCTGACGCTGTAACGACAGTTCGGAAAGTATCGTTCTTAGCGCGGGTATCCACGGAAAAATCGCCACGTTCGCGAGGATGCGTCTACTTTTTGTCGCGGAGTGTACACGCGTCGTCGGTGTTCCGATCGTCGACATTTGAGTCGCGCACGAATGCAAAATATCCGCGGCTTCGATGTTTAGAAACGTCCATTTGTCTTCGGAGGAGATTAGCAAAACCGAGGAGAGACGCTCTCTTTGCCGCGGCGTACGTTTCTCGTATTCATTTCACTCGGTTTTCGCTCGGGGTGAATCCTCTGCTCCTCTCCTCCCACCTCCCTCTCCCCCCCCTCTCCGTCGTCCTCCGCGTCCTCTCCTCTTCTTCTTCGCCACGGAGAAACGGTACTTAATTCTTGTTATCTTGTTTCATACGTTTCGCTGCCGGGAGATGTGGATTTATGTTTGGTCACATGTAACTGATGGCTTTGATGCGGCTGCCGCCGAGATAACTTTATACCGCGGGTTTAAAGACCGGAGCACAGACGCGTCGGTGCATTATTTAACGTTTTCGGCGTTGGAAACACCAGACCGCGCGCGTCGTTGCAACTCTGTATGCAGGCCTAATAAATATCGTCCGCGCGCTCGGTATTGATTACGCTCCTTCGCGGAGATGATATATCCGACGCGCGGATGTTTGCGAATACATACTTTCTTCGAGCAGCGGCGCGGCGCGGCGGCACGAGGCGTCGTTTCGTTACCGAAGTATGCCACGGTAAATAATCGTCGGGAATAGACACTAGGTTCGTTGATTATCTTTCTACGACTATGCAAAAAAAGACCAGGCTTCCACGCCGAAGTCGCGAAGCTTCTCAAGTTAGTTTCGCAATGAATCTTTTGTTATTTAGTTCATTTTCCGTCGGTTTAAACGTTGCCAGGCTGGACTGCTGGTTGGTAACATTCTAAACAGCATATTTCACACTCGACAACGAGCATCTGCCGATGATTCGAATTATATTGCACCAGCAGCAGAAAATGGCACCAACTTCCTCGAAGCACCTGCAGGGTTCGAGAGGCGAAGCAACGTTGACTGTATTCTTCACACATAAAATTGCGAATCGAGCCGACCCTTTAACGCTTCGTCAACCGGAAGCTTGAAAAAATCTGCATTTACACAAATGGTCCTAAATGAAAATTGAATCGAGCGATCTATTAAAAATTCCTCAGTCACAGGCTATAAAAAATTATGGAATAGGGGGTCGATTGAAATGGGTTTCCGAGTTTCTCAGGTGTTCGAGGGATGTCCGAAAAGCGTTCATTAACGGCTGACACCGAGCTCGCCGAACAGGATAATAACTCGTCCGGTAACGTATTGAACGGCTTGAGTTCGAGGCCCGACTGGATAATGGTCACGATCCATGATGAGACCGGGCAGAGAATTTTGCAATGCAAACGCCTAGCCGGCGAGGAGTAACGGTCTAGTTCGTAAGAGCTGAGGTACCCGGTCCCCGATACACACCGATGTACATATACATACATATATCGGAGGATGATCTCTGTCCTCTTGAAATCGTACGTACCACTCTACGTACCGAACGCAATAGAAATTAATGGCGAACGAAATGCCTGCGCGCATCGCATCGCGGCGCTTCGACGGGCTCATCGCAGCGCGCAGGGGGTTTAAGGTGGTCATGCATAATGGATTCAGCTTTACGTCTTGTAATTGGATAATTATACTAAGCCGCGCGCGCTGCGCGGCAGTCTCCGTAACGTGGAATCATGAGCATGCTCGCGGTTATGCGCTATCTATAATTTCGTAGATTCTTCCCTCGTTTGCGTGGCCTTCGATAGGATCCTCTACTCGCTTTATTTCATCCTGTGACAAGCGAATCGATGCGCACTATCCCTTTCAAATTCCTAAGCGAGACTCCGGCTGTCTTCGACGCTGCGCCTCGTGGATCAATCTCATTTCTACAATTAGCCGCTCGGAGTAAAGATTATTTCTTCCAAATAATTCCACCGCGAAGGTAGTACCGATAGATACGCGAACGATCAACGATTCGCTGAGGCGAGGTTGAACACGAAGGCGCACACGTTGGCCTGGAACAATTAGCGCGAGAGCGACGTATAATTAATCGGAGTCTCGCGTCTATTCTATTCAGGTTTAAAAATGTCAGTTTCACGGGACAGTTTGTTCCCTGGCGGATCGCATAAATCCGACGATATCGATCTCGTTATCCCAGATCCTTTATTGCTCCGGATCATAATTCATGAGCCGGATAGACGAAAGACGGGTTGCTAAGCGAACGCGGGGGCCCGGATCGGCGCGCCGCGGGCTCTCTCGATGGCGCGAGTTGGCCAGAAATTGAACGGTGCGAAGAGGCGAAGGTTAAAGAAATTCATAGCGTTCGCGTACGTACGTACCTACATACGCCGAAGAAGTCATTAATGCGTCCCGCATTCGTTATGGACGTTCGGCGTGCGAGCCGACTCGCAATAATGGTCCGGTGGGAATCCGATTCCCGGAACGATTCCGAGCGATCAGCCGCACTGCGTCGGTTCGGTTCCCATTGCCACGACATAACCGGGCATGGCAGCTGAAATTACACGGGGGGCCCGCATCTTTATTTTCGATCGTATTCGTTACTCTCCTGCCCGGTTGTCTCGCGGAATCGCTGAACCGAGTTCCTCCGGTTCGACGTGTTCCCCGATCGAATTCGAGTTCGAACAGACACACGGACAGACAGAAAGAGATAGAGAGAGAAAGAGAGAGAGAGAGAGAGAGAGCTCTCTGCATTGCAATTTGCATCGGATGCACTCCGATTTCCCGAACGACTTAATACGTCGCGGGACCGAGCGTCCGACCAAGTAGCAATCTGAAATCATTCGGCCGGCATTAGCTTCGATCATCGGTATCATCCACCGGCGACGTACCGACCTCGCGTGGGAAGCAACCCGGTGAAAAATATGCAAACGATTCGCGTGCATCGGCTCGCGGCTCAGGCTTTCCGAGCAACCCGGCCGTCGAACGATTATATGCTACTCTTTCTCGTTAGACGTAATTGATAAACGGCCGCACACTGTTTAGAGCTCGGTTGAATTAAGGTCGCGACGCGAAATGAAACGGTTACGGGGCTGGTTGAGAATACTACGACGAAAAAAAGAAAAATCGAGTTTTAAAAAATTTCCATTCATCCGGCATCCGCTGTGGACAGACACTTTGTCCTCGCTCGAATCCGAGAATTTTGCGAATCGACGCGACAGACCGTTCCGGGAAGACGGAAAAGCAAACGCGTAGCGGCTGCGGCGACTCTCCCCTCCCCTCCCTCAAGTGCAACGACTCGGATGCACCGTTTGCCGACAACTAGAACTCGATTCGCGTTGCAACTCGTACGCAGAAACCGTAGGCAGCGGCGCGGCGTCGCGCGTCGTCTGCCGTGTGTGTAGCCTATGCAGTCGCGGTCGCGGCGCATAACTGCATCTAAGGTGCGTTCGTTCGACTGTTCCCCGTCCCCTCTTCCTCTGTCCGCTGCTCCTCCTGCCCCCCCACCAGCCCGCAGAAGCCTGTGCAGCCTCCACGAGCAGCAGGATTGGCGCTCGTGAGCACGGACGCGCTATTTGCCCGGCAGAAACGATCGAAAAGTGGGTCAACGGTTGCCTGAATGCCTGGCTGGTTGCCTGGCTTGCTGACTCGCGCTTGCCTGGCTGCTGGCTAGCTGACTGACTGGATTGCTCGGCTGCCTGTTGCGTCTTAAGACGCGCTTTCTCTTCTGCTGCGACGCGGCGCGGCGCGGCGCAACGGACTCCGTCGACTCTGGAATTCTATCGCTTACGTAGCCACCTCCTTTTCACCTTGCCTCCCACCCCTACCCCCTTTTTCATTCGAACGATCTTGGACTCTTATCACTCCTCTCGCCTCCTTCTTGCTTATCTGCCTCGAACATTTCCTCAAAGGTTTCTATCCCATCCAGAAATTGTACAGTTCATTGTTGCTGCACGGCAATCAGTCGGCTAACGTTACGACGAGATCCACGATAAAAATTTAGTCTACTTACGAAACGTGCGTCAACTAATTGACAAAGGTAGTATTGCGACCGCGATCGAGACGCTCATTCCTATTCGGTGACCACGCGGTTCTCTTTTCATTCAACGTCTCTTTCCGCAGCACGCGGTCGCCGCGCGGCTTAATTGTTTTACATTACCAGGGAACTCCGACGAGGCGCTATTAATCCTCGGTCATGATAAATTTATCTACTTTATTATCTTCCGTTCTTCGTCCCCCCGTTCCCAGCATTCTCCTCTTACTGCCGAACGCCAGCCGTGTACGCCAGAACGTATCCGAACACATTCGCGGAATGTCCTACCTGCACCGAGGGACAGGTATTCATGCAAATGAAGTCTGCACGGTGTCGTTCGCGATAACGTCGTTTTCGAAAATGCAGGAACAACTCTCGCGAACGCGTTACACCTACCGACGCGGAGCGGAACGGAGCGGCTTTCATGAATATTGAACAAAGTGTAATCGTCCGGGGCGTATCGCTGTAAACAATCCCCGATCCCAGTCGGCGCAACGCGATGAACATTCGATGTTTAATTCGCCGCGTCCGTTTTGTACCGATTTATCTTCCCCGGGCGCGTTTGCTCGTGACAATTAACTGCTCGTTACACGAAGAAACTCTGCTCCAATGTTTTAAGCATGCTTGACCCTCCCGTTACACGTAATAACGAACCAAATCGTACTAATTGCCGACGATTGCGGAACTCTCGAGATCTTTTGTTTGTCTCTCCCGAAGTCTGCGTCGATGGAACTTCATGCCGATAGTTAACGACGGTATTCTTCGTTTATGGTTCCAGTGCGGAAGCATGTTGCACGCGCAGCTGGAAATTTGGAAGGCTGCCGTGGAAGAGTCGCCGCGCAACACGTTGGCGGCTTCCTGGAGTCCCGCTGGTGTTGTTCAAACCCCGAGCAACAACGCGACAGGCTCGCCCGCGATTGGAAATGCTGCTAACGTCAGTGTGAAAGGCTCCTCTTGCAGCGTGGACTTCTCCGATGGTGAGTCCGCTTCTCAAGTGTCATACGCTCTTCGCATGTACCGTGCGTGTCCCTCCAATTAATCTTGCTCTATGGGGACTACGAGTTCTTGACGTTCCCAACTAAAAAATGCTTATTCAATTCTGGATCTTCCCGATCCTATTTTTGGGTAAGCTCCGCAACTAGAGAGCCGGCCGCGCGATTGGCTCCAAGGAGCCAGGGATCTCGCGAAAGGGTAACCGGATCATTTACAGAGCGAAGGGGCTCGGGGTTTTGTTTGCAGACGAGGACGAGGACTGCGGTTCCTCGCAGGCTGGTTCCGGAGGCAGTGGGGGCAGCACCGGTGGTGGCGGTGGCGGCAAGATGAGGAACGGAGGCTCGCACATCCACCTGTGGCAGTTCCTGAAGGAGCTGCTGCAGAGCCCGGCGGTGCACGGGTCTTGCATCCGCTGGCTGGACCGGGGCAAGGGCGTGTTCAAGATCGAGGACTCGGTGCGCGTGGCCAGGCTCTGGGGCAAACGGAAGAACCGGCCGGCCATGAACTACGACAAGCTGAGCCGCAGCATCAGGCAGTACTACAAGAAGGGGATCATGAAGAAGACGGAGCGAAGCCAGAGGCTGGTCTACCAGTTCTGCCATCCGTACTGCCTCTAAAACGGCATCGTTGCACGGGCTTCCGGCCAGGGTGTTACCTCGGCGCGCCGATCGTTCTCTATTTATTCCGCGACGACGAGATGTCGCGCGCGTGCCAGGACGTGGCTGAGCTTCGTCCTTATTCCCCCGAGTATTTATTGAAGAGCGGCCGGGGTACGCACACCCGTCGCGAATCCCTCTTCGAGCCCTCGCCGTACCGCGACAACGGGGATCATTGTCGATTCGACGATTCCGGGTGACCAAGGTCCTCGCCGGGTCCCGCGAAGGGGGGTCGCGACGAACGGCTCCCGACTCCCTTCGCGTGCAATTTTTCTTTCCATCGTCTCTCGTCTCTTCGTCTACCCGTTGTCGCGATACGTTCGACACGCGTATTTTTTTTTTGTGCCTGCTTGTCGTTTTGCGTGCGTGACTGCGTGCCTGGAGCTAAACGATCCACCGTGTCCGGCCTGCTGTCCCACGGGGATAACGCCGCGACGCGGATGGGTGTTTCTAGTACGCCCGTTTTGGGCGACCCCTATTCACCCTACCCCCTCGATCCCCACAATAATTAACGAACCCAACCTCCCACTGTCTCTCGTCCCGATTAACCCGTTGTAACATACGAGACCATCGTTCTCTTAAAATTAAGTTGATTCCGCATCATACGAGCCACTGTCTCGCCGCGCGCGGCCGTTCGAAAGACCGTCACGGTTGCAGCCGCGTCCCAAAGACGGATTCGTCGATCCCGAGGCCTCTCGATCGCTGACTATTTGCTCAATCCGAAGCCTCCTCGTCCCGCTGATCGGTCTCTTAACACATTCAACGCCTGGGACTAGAAAATTTCTCTGGCTGCAGTTCTTCAACACTTTGAGCGCAATGTAAATAAAATGCTCGCGTTAAAGAAGGAGTATTCGACAAGTTACTTCGATTTTATGGAATCTTTCAGACTGCTACAGGCGCTCGTTTTGTCGAAAACTCGAGCCTGTATTTAACAAATAAAATTTCGCGAGAAACGTCCAGGCCCTGAACGCGTTAACGGACCCCCAGTTTTTCATTGGAGGATTGTGTTTCTAACGGGGGAGAGCTTCGAAATCGCTTCCAGCGATTAAAAACCGCGTTGAAAAAGAGGCTCGGCAGATTTTTTTCGGCGTGGAGCGTGTACCAGCAAGCCGGCGGCATCCTGATTACCAGTAATGTACCATACACACGAGCTAACACTAACCTCGTACTAACGTAACTTCTAAGTAACGTAATATCGTATCGCTAACAGAGCTAGTATTGTTACTATGTTGATATACTATCGGTAATATTACTGCAGCACTACTAACGGCCTGACCGCCATCTTCCCAATGGCAGGCTAGCGTTGACACTAAATCGGTATTATATATCGTCGTGGCAACGGCAGCGTGTCATCACCGCACCTACGGCCGCTGTTTCGCTGGTACAGGTATGTACATGTACTCCGCGTTGTTTTTCCATCTCTTCAATGACGGTGTGTATCGCGCAGCCGATTTCGAGAGGCTTCTCGATCGGGATCGACACTCGAAATCCACGCTGGGAGGTACGTCCCGCGATCATTTTCGAGTGAGACCGTCGCAACGGTCGTCGCTCTGCTTCGAGAACGGCTAAACGATGATTAATTAAAAAAAAGAAAAAAAATGAAATGCGAGACGGAGAACCGTCTACGAAAAAAAAAATAACAGGGAAGAAACCGCTCTTCCCTCTCTGTTCTCGAGATTGTTTACCAGCGCCGGTCGCACCGGAACCTCGAGCCCCGTACGATTCAGGGATCCAAGGATCCACGGATCCACGGTCCGCGGACGATCCAGCGCGCGGAACCATTCGCTGCTGCTCGATCCGTCCCGTCGTTCCTACTTTTTTTCCAGTTTCGCAGAGAAACGCCGACGGTAAAGCGAGCTGTTTTTTCCGGGCGCAGGACGAAACGCGTCGGGTCGATCTTGTGATAGAGTATACAAGCAATGGAATAGCGTTGCTGCTATTTTTATACAGCGTTTTGATGCCGATATTTTTCTAGCCAGTCGAAAGAACATTTTTTCGAAACGTATTTACTACTCGCAACGATATTCTTATACGCGCGTGAACAATGTCAAATTTAACAGTTTTTCTAGCGCGGGCTCTAGATATTTTACTGTTACGCGAGCCGCTCGATTCTCAACGGAGGAACAGAGTATTTTGCTATCGTATGTTTTTTAAATGATCGAGTGGACAGGCTGTTATCTTTAGTGAAGAAAAAAAGAAATAGAAATTGTTCGATCTCGGAATGTTTTGCGAAAGCGTTGACATTCCCGTGGCTGGATCGCGTCAGGGTAATTTTCAGCGTCGATGGCGCGTCTAGCTCGCGGCAAGAGACGTTCGCAACGGTGGATCCGTATCAGGGTGGATTTTCTGCGACGCCCACGGATCGAGAAATTGAATAGTGCCTTCCGAAGTGCCTTCCCGATGGCGTTAGCTAGCTCGCAGAAAATTCCCGCTCGATCTGCCACGCGTCCTTTTGCGGATGCGTGTGACGCTGCCTCGCCGGACGCGGACGGAGCGGAAAATCTCGGCTGGCGCGGCGCGAAACGATCGCGGAGAGCCGCGCCGGCCGTATAGAGGCGATCGTATCGTCCTGGAACACGCGATTAGGATTACCCGTCCCGTACCGTACCGATGAAAGCTATTACCGGCGCGGGGTTTCTTTGAAAGCTTCGGCGGTGAACGACGACCGTGGATCGCTCGAGGCGCGAACGTTTGCGCGACTGGTTCTGGTGATTTTGGTCCCATATATCTATGATATATTAACGTTGTATGTTCCATGAACGATCTAGCATGTAAGCTCACCTTAGCCACGTAGGAACACACCGGCGCGACTCACGTGAGCCGCCGCTAAGTTACTCCAAGAGATTTCTCCCCTTCTTCTTTCTCCTCCTTCCTCCTTTATGTATTTCGTTTTTCCAGTTACCTCCTTTTGTATCTACTTTCTTACTCGAACGCTGTCTTCTTCCGCTGGCTGACGTCGCCTTTACTCGTTGCAAATAAAATTCTGTTCTATCATTCTGTTTTATCAGCTCATCCCATCAACGATGCGATTTCCTTTATAATCGCACCGATGGCTGTTTTCAATATTAAGAAGACACTAAGAAGATCAATAGAATTGTTATTGTGTACCTTGTTTCCCAGAAATAGACAAATGAAAATTCACATTATTCACGGGACAATCCGATTCTCGAGTGTTCGGCGAGAAGACAGCGTTCGCAGCTTAATTTCCCCGTGTACCCGTAAGTAGTAGTAGCTCTTACGTTTCTAAAGATAAAGATTTTCCAACTAAGATTTATTTAAACTATCCCCGAGTGCACTCGGAATTGCCGACGCGTTCACCGGGACTCCCGAGACGCTAATTTCCCCGTTGTTGTTCCGCTCGGAGTTTCGGTTTCGAGGAACGAGCCGAGCGTTCATTCCGCGCGTTAAATCGCCAATTAACGGCGCTCGCGAGACATTCCGTCGACAGTTTCCAGCGGAATTACATATCAACGGAATTTCTTTTACGTTTCAATGGAATTCCACCATGGCGACCCGGTGAACTCGTCGCGGGTTCTACTAACACACAAGATTGTTCGCTCACTGAATATCGGTTGTACATACATCTCGGCGTTAATCATTTTGTACGTTCGTTTTTATTTATTTAATTGAGTTCCCGTAATCGTATTAATATATTGTACGCGTAGCCGTTAGGGAGAGATTGCGGGCGCGAGTGACGTCCCGAACGTTGAACACCGTTCGCGTGGTTCTGGTTTCGGTGTTCACGTTCGGTCCGTCGAACGGCGCCGTCGCGTCGATTCTGTTGTATGGCGTAACGAACGCTGGGAACGATCACCGTAGCGATCGGAAACGGAGGTCCGCCTACCCTGCCATCTTCGCGAGAAGTCCAATCATCGGTCGTAGGATCGATGCGAGAATTTCCCCTTATTTTTGCATCAACCCCAATATTTGGCGGGAAGGAGAATAATGCAGAAACTGTTGGCCCTTCAAGTCCGATGGCTACGGATGCGTTGAAAAAAGATCGCGGTTTCAGCACCGACGAAACCGTACGTACGATCTTTCCGTCGTCCCCGAGAGTGCGATTGTTGCCAAAAGAGGAGGTTCCTCATCGGAACGCCTGTAAAATTCTAAAATGATTGATCGTTAAGCCAAAGAACATGGCTGCGAGCTCGATTACATACATTCTCGATACCCAGCCGAGAGAGAGAGAGAGAGAGAGAGAGAGAAAGAGAGAGAGAGAGACGTCGATATCGTTTCAGATTGCGGCAGTCGGAAACAGACGCGATGTCTGTCGGATGCAATATTTTTGAGCTTGAATAAATACGTTGTTGAGAAGGTCAATGTTGTGGTTGAAACTGTGCGATTTACGACAAAGTGCGGGAATGGATTGTTGAGCGACCTGTTTCCGAGAAACGCGAGAGACGAGGGCCCGACCGATGGCCGAATCGAAGAAGCCGGGCGTGCCTCGACGATCGTTGGAAAACGATCGAGCGAAATGCGACGTCGTCTCGAGCCTCGATCGATGATAAAATCGGGCCGTTTCCGACGCCGTCGACGAAGGTGCGGTTAATAATCGGCCGGCAAAAGTGTTGTTATTAGAATCTGCAAGGTGTCGCGCCGCATCGGCTCGTTATCGGAGTCGCGTTGAAACGTAAAGTCCGCGCGGACAACCATCTGGGCGCTCATAAAGACGGTACTCGATTATCGGTTCTCGTTCGACAGCGTCGCCTTCGATCGACCACCTTGCCGATTTATTCTCGCACCTTTTAGCGGCACGATCGAGACCAGCGACGGCGTCATGCAAATTACGTTTCTTCGAATCGCGGAACAACTCTTGTAATTGTGCATAAAACACTTGGCGATTCTCACGCGGAAGATCTTGCCGATGAAAACTGCCGACGGTCACTTAGACAATTCGCTTATTCGCAGTAAATTCGATCCCGCCGCAATAATCTTCGCGCCTCTGGATGTCGCGAGGGAATTTTAGCCATCGCGATTCATCTACAAAGAAGGAATTTTTATCTTGGCGCGAGTCGGTGAAAATTGTCGGTTCCGGCGAATTCAGAGAGAAACGATTTTGACAGGCTCCGAATGTTTCTGGGAAAATGGTCCGCAACAATCAGAAGCCACATAAAAATATCGTTACTTTTTTCAATCAGTTCGTCGAATAATTTCTGTCGTAAATGCATCAAATCCGCGGTCTGGCATCGAATCGTTTCGCGAGCTGCAGGTGCAGAAAACGCCGCGCGGTCCTCTGTCGCCAGGAGAGAAAATGCCCGGTGAATTATTCTCGGAGATTAGATTATAGAATCCAGGTAGTCGTTTGCGGTCAGAGGAGAGCAGGCACGCATTTTGCAGCCGTCCCGTCAAGATTTCGTCGAGATCGACGCCGGCGCGACTCGCTGTTCAAACGAATGCGAACAATGCCGATAACGTAATTACCAGGGCGCAGTTGCGGGAGAACAATCTAGGCCACGGCAATTAGAAAAGCTGCAGTCGCGAGTCGATTCCAAAATCGGAGCGCTCGATCGCGATTTTTCCGATCGTTTTGCTTCTCGTGATCTCGTCGCCGGAATGAGTCAGGAATAATTTTTCCGTTTCGTCGAATTTACGAGCTTCGACGGGTCCTGAGTGGCACTTACCATTTTTGAGGTTCGCCCGAGCGAAAGGAGAAAGTTACAAAAAGTGCTTCCAGCTGCCAGCGACCGCGAAACGATCCGATTCGATCTCTCGAAACTCGTACATAATTGCCAAACGTCGAGCAGATAAATTATTCATGCGATCGCGGTGTCGCTTGCGATGTCAATTAGCGGATTATATTAACTGTTCAGTTCCGAGCTGGATGTTGTTTTTCTGCGACAAAATTTTGTGATTTGTCCACCGGTTTTTCGACTTCTTTCTGGTGAAATACATTTCAACGATATACATACATGTATACGCGAGACTCATTTACGCAACAGAGACTAACACCAAGCAGAGGCAACGGAAATGAAAAAAAAAATTTGTAAAACCACCAAAAGCGTGTTTAATTTATATACATATCCATGCGTCTTTTAGTTTCCTTTTTTTCCTCCAAGAAGCTCAGAACGGTATTGCATAAATGTAGCCGCGAATAAATAAAAAGGCCTTTCTCTAATCGTTTATTCAGTTCGCCCGATAGCGAATCGATTGCGATAGGCGCAACGGTGTATAACAATATTTATCTGACTTATTATCGAATGTTATGCTCGGCTCTCGAGATGCGTGTTTTTTTTAAACAGCTTGTCGCTGGTTTACCCGCTTCCAGCTGGGACTTTTCTCGAGAGAGAAGCGTCGTTGGCTTTCCGAAGTCCCACTTAACGTGTTTTCGTAGCCAAAAAGCCAACGACACGCGAGAAGCGAAAGCAACGCTGTCCGGTGGACGAGTGAAAGTCCTCGAATTATGCGAATCTAATCGACGATAAATTCGAATGACTCATCTCGGTTAAATTCCCTGCGGTTGCGACGATGACGCGCGGTTTGCATTCGAATTGAATCGCGATGGAATTCGTGTCGCGCGAGACAATAACAGAAGAGGGCAGGAACTAGAATGTTATTCGTAGGTATAAGGAAGTTCTTAAAAATCAATGATCCGTTTCGTCGACAATTTATTTGATAACACGGTTTCATAAATAATCGAGAAACGAGGTCTGAATATTGAATATGCTCGTGCAATGTTTTCTACGTGATTTTCACGCTTGTAATTTCTCTATTCGCGGAAAGAAGATTGTATTGGTTCGACGGCAATTAAACAAGAAACACCGTGGTCGGTAAACACCTCTCCTCGGGACCGCGGTGGAATTAAAAACGACGGAAACAAATAAGGCAATAACGTGTCGCTTTAATGGCGGTACGGTCTAGCAATTTCAATTACAGCGTTTTAATTGGCCCCCGGCGCATCGGAGTAATTACGCCGATTAACGGGAAGATGCGCGCGCGGCAACTGGAGCGCGAATTTTATACACCGGCAGGATTTATTGGCCGACAGAAATTCGCGAGGCGAGCGCGAACGAGCGTGTCTTAACACTAAACCTGCCGAGCACTAAAAACGATTAAAATGTTTTAATCTATCAAAAAGACAAGGCTCTATTTATTATTGGTATCGTGCAATTTTTATTTCAATATGTGGTTGGATAAAAGAATTTACTTTATAATTTCAATAATTGTGAAATGAAAAATATAAAACCGGTCATTTCACCGACAGTGGTAAGTTTAATGTTGATCTTACAAAATAATATCCACGCTGTGAAATGTGTAAGAAGCTGTCGAATTTCACCTATGAAAACGTCGATCGATACAGATATTAAACAGAAATCAGGTAAGCGTTTGTAAAAAGAAAGTGAAATGGAACGCCGGACAAAATCAGCTCGGCGTTCACAGCCTGTTGGAGAAAATTTCAGCACGAAAATAATTCCGAATTCTGTGTAAGAATAACGAGATAAAAAAACAAAAAGAGCTACGAGGAGGAATTTGAGAAATACCTCGAAGCCGATACACAAACGGTTACAATGTCTTGGTCGACGGTAAATAGAGTGAAGACGAACGAGTTTATTACGTGCAGTAATTAGAGGTAATTTGAAACAGACTCGGAATAACCGCGCGTTCCTCGAAGCGGCAAGTAGATAGGAAGCTCGAGGTCGGGCGTAATGAAGATCGAGCACGGAGTAATGAGATTTAGAAAATCTCTGAACTAATCTGAAGGAACTACGGTGTCCTGGATCACGGCAGAAGAATCGCTACAACGCGTTTCCAGATTTTGTCATAGCCAATCTATGTTACTAAACAACATTACTAGATCGCAACTAGGCAACGTTCGGCGAAATTTTAGGGACTTCGCAGATTTTTGCCAGAGGATCGCAGAGCACTTGCCACCGTGAGCATTCGGAGAGCATGATCGATCGTGATCCGAGGCGGGGATCGCGATTCGCGGGCTTCTCGCGATCCACGTAGAAGCGAGGAGTAAGGGCAAACAAACGAAAAAGGGGGTGGGAGTAGAGGAGGGAGAAGAGGACGAGCGGGCGGGGGGGGGGGCGAACAAAGGAGCAACAACAACAAACAAAAGCAAAGGGTTTGAACTCCGGAGGATGGCGAGAATCTTTCCGCCATAAAGATTCGTATCGCTCTGGAAACGTCGAGCTTCTCTTCTGTCCTCCCGTTCCCCTCGTTTCTCCTTGTCCCCCTCGCGTCTTCCTCTCGTTCCCCCTTGTGCCCCTCGCAGCCCCGGTCCTCGATCATCCCTCGCGCGGAGCAAAGGGGGCGGGCACCGAGCCAGTGGGCGTCCCTTTTCGAGATTTACGACGATTTAATCGTACAATTAATCTAACACCTTGTTGCAACAACACCTCGTACCCGCGTATCTACGTTACCGCCGTCTCTCCACGATTCCACGGGGGGTTCCCCGGGCAGGGGGGGAGGGGAGGATGGGGGTCGGCGGAGATCGCACCTCCAGGAAGGAACGAGCCGGGCAACGGACGAAGAAACGAGAGGGAATGGTGGCCGGATGAATCGACAGAGAGGTGTGCTGGCTCTTTTTACCCTCGGATCTATCGGGTCGAATCGCTGGCAGAAAAGGGGCACCGCGGTGTTAAAGAGGAGTAACTGGCCAAAGTGATGGGAGCCGTCCAGGGACCCGGGGAAAAGAGATCGCCCCGGTTTATGGCGTTGCCCGGCGTGAACAGTGGTGCGCAAAATGCATATTAACGTCATAAAGAAACACTCCATTATCCTTTACAGTAAAAATGAATTCCAAAACTGAACTTGAACTTGAAGAAGCCAGCTCAAAGATATAATAATCATTTCTTAAAAACGGTACCCTGTACGTTTAAATCTGTGGTTGCCGAGAAGTCGATTAGAAAATATAAATTGATCGAAGTGAAAAGATGAAAACGCGATTTCTCGTTCGTTTCGACAGCGGCGCGGCGCCCGAAGATTTATATGGGTCAGGGGCTCGATGATCGCGCATCGCTGATCCATAGGGTACCCGGTATTCTTATGATAGCGCGAAGCACGTATAGTTACGTAGAACAAATGAATCCTCCAGTTATTTTATCGGGCCGCCATTGTTTCGCGATCTGAGCGCGGTCCCGCGGCCGACACTCTTTAAGCAGATGTAATTTAAACGTGGGGATGCGTTTCGCTGCGGACCGGGGAAAAATCGGTATCGCGGCTGCTTTAACTCTTGTCGAGATAACGGTTCGATAGAGCGCGGGATCCACTGTTAAAAAATCATCGGCCGCCCCGATATCGCCGGACCAACATGCGATGCATCGAGGCTCTCCTATGTACTACCAAGGCGAATATTTCACGCGCGATCGCCGCCTTTCTTTCCGGTCGAAGCTCGATTGCGAAACGAGCGTCGACGAGAGACGCGCGAAAAATCTCGAAAGCGATATAGAAAATAGAAAAATGCAAAGGTGGTAAAAATTGACGAGCAAAATAATCGCGTCGCGGATCGGGTGTACGGACCGGGTTGCACCTGTGCCCGTTTTGCACCTTATCTCGGTGCCGCGGGTAGAAGCCATCCGGCGTTGTTCCACGCCGATATAGTGACTGTTGCTCGCAGTGGACACCCCCGCAAACGAGCGGACCGCGCGTGCGTCCATACGACCAAGGACAACAACATTCTCCGTAAAACTAATTGCCAGGTAAGTATATACGAGCGACGAGTCCGCTCGAGCGCGGCCAAACACACGCCACGCCGATATACAGCTTCACGTGAACCCCGCGATTCCAGCGAGCAAGACGAGGACGCCGCGAGATGCTCGCGGAGATAGCTACGAACGCGGGAGGAAACCTAGGGAAACGATGGAAAAACTCCTCTCTCTCTTTCTCTCTCCCCTGTTGGAGAGGGGTGGAGAGGAGAGGTATTCGTCGAATACAAAAAGCGAATATCAAGAGGAACGCCGATAGATCAGCGGTTTCGGTATACCCGTTGGATGCAACCGCTGATACGGCGTAAATTGCCGTACCCTACAGCTACCCGATCCTCCTGCGAGAGATTTGAACACTCGCCGAGTCCACGGACACGCTTTCGTTCCTCCTGAATCGTTCTACGCTGCTGAAATTTGGACGTTCTGCCGAATCGGGTCACGGTTAGTGTCTTCGATGCTAACGAACATTTTCCTCTCTTTTCTTCCTTTCGTGTAACGTATGAAATTCATTCGAAGATTCCAGTGAAATTTGGATCGGTATTTTGATGCGTGATACGTGAACCTAACGAAGAGAAAAAGTTAAATCTAGAAAAAGCACGTCGAAGGCGAACGAAGCAAAGTGCAGGGGAATAAAGAGAGAGGTAAGACAAAGAAGAGGATGAGGAGGAGAAGGAGGGTGAAGGTGGAGGAAGGAGAGAGAGAGAGAGAGGGGGGGCGACTCTATGGCATAGAATTTATTGCGGGTACGACGGTGGACCACATTAAAGAAAGAGAGGGCTGCTCGTACGTGA
Source organism: Lasioglossum leucozonium (assembly GCA_028454225.1). Lineage (NCBI taxonomy): Eukaryota > Metazoa > Arthropoda > Insecta > Hymenoptera > Halictidae > Lasioglossum > Lasioglossum leucozonium. The sequence goes on along the minus strand of CM052209.1, from coordinate 8,425,541 downwards.
GCGCATAATTTATGCTCTCATTATGCGACAACCAAGATTCATTACGGCCAACAAGCATTGTCGCGCCGATTCGGAGATCGATCGTGGCTCGCTAAATAAATGCACGAACGATGATCGGATAGCAGGACGAGGGGGCGAGGGGAAAGATCGGAAAGAAAAGACAAGAAAAATCACCCAGAGAGAGGGAGAGAGAAAAAAAAAGAAAGAAAGAGGACGAGAAGAGAATCTATATAAAACGCGGCTCGGTCTTATTACCGTCGCGAAAGGGAGCGGAATATATTACGAGGATGAAGGATCGACGATAAGTCGCGACGGTGATTAAACGGTCTCGGTCTGCTCCTTTTGCAGGTTTCGCGGGCGTAATGACATGCTCTCGGCGCAAGCGCTATGGTCGTCGACGTATCGGAACCACGATTTTCAATTCTCGACGCATTCCCCAGGCTTGTAGCTGATTTATTTCTCGCCGCGGAACTTGTTCGCGTCGACGGACAGAGATCGTTCGTTTACTTTCTACGGTCCGGTGTGAGAAGCGTTTAATTCGCCCGCCGATTATGCCAAGATTTAATATCCACGGTACCCATGTTGCGTTTGATTCCGATGGAATGCGACGGTACACGCGCTCGGTTTATCTGCGAATTCGATGTCGGTCGTTCGCGGAGACATATTATCTCGGCGGGAAGTGTCACTGCAACGCGCGCATTGAAATCACCGGAACGGCGATCGCCGTTCACGCGTCGAACGTGTGCCGGTACTCGATAAAAATCGCAAAAAATCGAAACCGTTCGCTTCGTGAAACGGCCCCGTAAGAGCGTTCTTTATCGGAATTAGATACTAATTCTCTTCCGTCGTAATAAAGTATATTCCGTCGCGACCGTCATAAAACGCTCGTGACCGGAATTGCGTTTCCCGCGTGCGAGTCGATGTTGCACGCATTCCCGATTTTATGCGGCAAAAACCGCTCGGCGTTTCTTAACCCCATCGCGTTTCGACGTATGTTTCACTGCGCGCTACGTATTCGCAAATAAAAATTTGCCCGCGACTCGAAGAGCCATTGTCGCGGAGCCCGAGCGCCATTTAGCGTCAGTCTCTCGCTGCGCTCAAAGTAGTCCAACGTTATGGCTCCTTACGCGCATTGCGAAACGCTACGTACTTGAAACCCGGCATTAGCATACGTATCGCGGGCGTGTCGACCAAGACAAATATTGAACGGATCCGAGGCGGACTTTTATCCGCCGATGCGAACAACGACTTCCCCGATTCTTCGTCGTGGTTACAGACACTCGCACCCCGGATGAAAAACGTCGCGGCGAGTATCGCGATATCGCGGTCGAATGTTTTCCGCGCGCTGCGAGACATCTCGCGAGGACTGCGCGAAAGTCCGAAGAGTTTGGCGCGCGTGAAAATTTCGAGACAGTTCCGTGTTCCGGCGCATGTGAAATGCGCGCGTTAGCCGGCACTGCGCAGCGCGGATACTGATTGAGCAATTATCGTGCGATCCCGGTGCCAGGGAATTAATTCCGAATATTATACGTCCGGCGATTTTCCGTACGAGAGCGTCTGCTCTCGAGCACGGCCATTATCGATAATCGTAATCGCCGGCGATTAGCCGGTACAGGGGTGTTAAGCGGAGTCGTTCATATTCATTCAGGATGGAAAGTAACCTCGCGTGTTTGATACCTGCCGATTGCAAAGCCATCCGAGACGATTAATCTCCTTCGTCTTTATCCGTCTCGCGGTGCCGTGTATCTCGTCTTTCCATCGGAAGAAGGTTGGTCCTTTCTCCGCACGTCGATTACCACTTATCGGCTTAACCCTTTAACCGTTGATTAATTTACCCGTCGCGTCTATACTTAAGACCTCGGTTTTTCTTCCTCTGTTCGTTTTTACTTTTCGCACGCTCGCGAGAAGGGGTTCAAGCAGCGACCATTACCGAGCGACAAACGAATTGGTACGTGTTTTGCGTGTACGAAATTTTATGTTGTTTCCCGGCAAGAGTCGAGCGCGCGTTGTCGTTACAAATTATTCGAAGCAGCCGGTCGATACGATACGTAATAGATTTACGCAAATCACAGAAACCGAATGGAGAAACAAATATATTTGAAGAATTATCGGCGCAAGGTTCGATCAGTTAAAACAATTAGCTATGTTATGTTCTTTAAAACTTTACGATTCGGATGTGAATCTGTACAACGTTTATTTGGCCACGTTTTGCTAAAAATTGTGAAGGAACAGGAGGTGGTGTTTCGTCCTAGACCCGCTGGAGGACTCATCGGTAAGGCTATCCAACGGGCCCTGCCTTAGACACAACCGTGTCGAAAGACTTTTTGAAGAAAGTTATTCATATACCGATTGATGACATTTCAGTAACTAGCGAGAAACAAATGTTCGGCTTTTTATCAGCGATCTTGTTGCCGGCCGTCCGGCAATTTTATTTCAAGTAAAGAATACGCGACACGATACACGCTAGAGCCTCCGGACGGTTTCGTAGTCCCGCGAAAGTCTGCCCGATGATAATGATGCACGAGTCGACAGGGACGCTTTGTTTATCCTGTTTCCTCGGGCTTCCTTTTGCACCTTATTATCTCGCCGCAGACACGTTCACCGGTCTTTCTCGCTGCCCTTTCTAACAACCTTGTCCTGCAAGAATGTAATCGATCCCAAGGATGCGGCTGAGCCGAGGAGGAAGAGGTCGATAGGTTAAGAAGGTTAAGAGCGATAGAACTAATTGCTCGCCGAGCAATATCTCATAGAAACGCACGCGGCGGCGTGCCGCGCTGCCGCAAGAAACGTGGAAAAGTCGTGGAGCTCGTTTACGCGAGAGACCGTTTCATTAAAAAAAGAAAAAAAAAATCGAACTATCCGATCGAGATTTAATTCCTTTCTTTTTTGGTGTTTGCAGAAAAATGAAAACCGGAACGATCTCGCCCGACCGCGTTCGATGTTTCGGGCTCGGAACGAGGATTCTTATTTTACGGATGGACGTTCTTCTCGGGACCGAGAGGATCCACGCGCGTTTCCCTCTCGAGCCGGACAACGCGACGGGGGAAAAAATTAGTTTCATATCGTTAAACGGAATTTATGATACGGTTTGTATAATGGTTCGCGCGGAGGCCAGCTTCTCTACCTGGGTTAATAAAACTCCGCGGCGAATTAGAATTGCAGATGATGCGGCTACCGGAATCGATACACTGTTTTCAGAAATGGCATTCGCATAACGGCGACGTTTACGACGCCGCTGACGTGCTCGTTCGCGATTTAAGCATTTAAGGAATCCTTAAATAAAGCGGCATTCGGGCGATTCGAGAATGAACGTCCGCCGTAACTTCGCCTGCGCTGCGTTCCGCTCGATTTTATGCGCTTGTGCTCCCGCATAATCGCTGCACGCGGCCGGGATTATATTTTTCGAAGACCGATTACAGCGTGTAACCCGCGAGCTAGTATCGCGAATGGGACGACGAGTTTAGCAGAGTGTACACGGCGTTGACGTGTCATTAAAAATACATTCGAGTGTGCCAATCGCTGCTCCAGTTGTTTATCGTGCGATTCAATCTTTATTTTGCGGGAAGGCTGTTTACCAACACCGACCAACAATACGAAATTATCGAATCGATGCGTTCGATGTTGACGGCACTCTACTGACATGACAAGAAAGTATTGGGCGTACCAACCTCATCCACGTACACATGATGTGCATGTGCACTCGATGCGATATCCCACTCTCGATTCAACATATTTTACTACTCTTCCCCCACTTTTCCCTCCATAGAAGTGTTGGAATGCCAATACAAAACTGAATATGGTTATAAGTGAGAATCGCTGAACAAGGCAATAAAACAGATGTTAAACAAACTTTTGGGTCTGTGAGTTTTCTCTCCATACCTAACTGCCAAGGTTAAGGATGGGACATGGGCCTGGTCCTTTGTCCTTAAGTGGCTAACGGATTTTTCCATATTGCCTTCCTCACTTTCAGTCTAGCTTTCAGCGCTATACGACGTCCTTCCTTGTTCGGAAATAAACTTAGAGTTTATATCAGTGAAACGGTTTTGATTCATTTCCATACCCTATCTCCATTAAGAAGTGCTATCCCTGACAATCTAAGCGAATGCCTCAATACGGTGAAAAATCTAAAGCAAGTTATTTTATTCCTAAGGTTAACAAATTTATACAACTCTTTGCAACTATAGCAGTTAGACATATTTCTACATTGGAAATACATGCACTGATCCTAGTGGTCGCTGATGACCTTGATGTTGATGCGACCGGTATAAATAAACAATATAAAAAAAAGAGACTTGTGCCCTCTACCTTCCCCCACCACGACGCAGTTCCCACTGCTCGGTCACGTGACGCGCTTAATCCGTGCATTTGTCCAGTACTGGCACGGAGAGGGGGTAACGTTTCTCCTCGATTCGTGCTCCCTCCCCTCATGGCGACACTGCTGTCAGGGAACTTCTTGTCGTTTCACCACAATAAAAGATACATAGAGGTTGCTATGGTTTATGGATGTTCGAAGCTTTTATTCACTGCTCTCCCTCGCATCGCCGGGCCGTCCGAGCCGCGTAAACTGCGAAACGCAAGGCAATTAGTTTTTGCTTTCTTATTCCGTTTAACCTATCGACCTCTTCTCCTCTTCTTCATCGGCATCGCGGCATAGTTGCAGGAAAGAGCTGAGACGAAAGGTCAGTACGCGCGAGCGCAACGGCGAGCCTGTTCCAACCGCAACAATGCCGGCCGCCGCGCTGCGCCTCGTTTCGCTCCACCACGCTAATTAGGCTAACGAAACCCGAAAAAAATTCCGGAAATAACGCTGACCGATCGCTACCGAGACTCCACAGCGTCACGGTTACTCGGACGATCGTTTGCGCTCGCATTTTTCTGGATGAAAATGCGAACGACACGTATTATTTATTAAAATTGTTCGAATATAGTTTCGAGCTCATAATATTTGTAGACTGGACGCTCGATTGCGGACTATTTCGCGAAAATGTAATTTCCACTGGAAAGCGATAACGCTGGCAGTGATGGGCACTGTTGACTAATCGTAAGTCGATAGTAGCTCTTACTATTTTCAGTCGACTAGTTTTACTGAACTATCGACAGAATTTTGCAGTGGTGGGGTGGTAACTATTTTCAATCGACTGTTTTACTGAATCCTACAGTGGCGGAGGTTACTATTTTCAGTTGACTGATTTATGCAGTTGCAGTGCGGGTGGAGGTATCGACTAAAAAGAAAAGCTTACACATCTTTGAAAACTGAGCCGAGTCTATAAGTTTGTATTATCTAAGATTTCATCAACGTCGAGCATCCAGAACATAATCAAGCAATTCGGACGACTGAACAGTCGATAGTATGTGACTGCTAAATAGTAAACAGCCGACAGGGCCCATCGCTAAACGCTAGTGAATGCGAAATCTGAAGAACGCGGTACACCGCGATGCGCCGCGCCGGGGAACCTGAAAAATTGCAAGTTACGACCGGAACGATTATATTTTCCATGGCCGGGTAACTTTATACGAAGCCTGCGCCCGAGCGGCGACAAGGGGGTAACTCGGTACGAAAATTGCGCGCGGCATCGACGACAGAAGATGCCACGTAGCGTAGCGCAGCGCAGCACAGGCGGGGGGCGGCTCGAAAAAAATGGAAAATCTGATCCGGACGGCACCGTCTCGTGGTAGCGAGAGGTACGGTCGAGGTCGTCATTACCCGTCATTATCATGGCTCGGCCAACCACTGTAATCCGTATTTCATTTTCTGCCGGTTTTTTCACCGCCGCCCTCCTGCGACGATGTGGTTACGGTGCTAGATTACAGACGTTGCTCGACGACGACCGATAGTTTCCGCGATAGAAGTTATCCACGGACGTACTCGGCGGTTTGCACCCTTCCGCCCTTCGCCAGCCAACCTTTCTCCACAGGCATTTTTCGTCGAAATGCAAAAATCGATTCAACGCTCTCCGGACCGCGAGCTTCGGGCGTGGATGCACGAAAGCGATACCACGAGCGAAAGCATCTGGTCCAGCGAAGAAGAGAATATTTTACGGGACGAAGTCTGATTCGCGATTTCGTGGATGAATTATGGTAAGAGATCTCGCGCAAGCGGCGGTCGCAGTCTTGCAAGAAGTTTGAATGACTACGTCGCGATCGCGGGCTATCGGGAATCGCGATTGGGCCGCGCGCTATCGAAGCAGGAGATACATCGGCGATCGTTGGATCGCCTGTAGAAGGCGGAACGGTCCCGCGGTCGCTAAATTTTCTGCAAAACGTGGAAAAAGGGGGGCGGCGATCTCCGATCGGGCCGGTGTCGGAGGCGGCGCGAGATGTCGGCGGACGGGACACGACGTGCGAATGCGAACATAAATCCAAATTAGCGGCAACATAACGCAACCGTGGCTCTATCGGTGCTACGATTCAGGGGCCACTATCTCGGCGGTGTTTCTCGCCGCCTCGAGCAGGAACGGAGTCGATCCGATCCGCGAATGACAGTAAATCGTAAGCGGGGATTATCGGCGCAGTCGATCGGCCGAAGACGAACCGCTCGACGCTCGTTTCTGCAGTGCTGCGGTGTGTCGGTGTTCCACCGTTGGAAGGAGAAAACCGTCCCGATACCGTCGCGCAGCGCCGCAATCTCGCCGTGTTTCTTTGATTGCGCGAGATTCTTCCTGGTTACCCGCCGCCAGATATATTAGTTTTTGTCAGGCCCGCTATCGCGTATCGGAACGCGTTCAAACGAGAGTGCACTCCATCCAACGACGGCAAAAACCGTTGCTGCCGTTGCTGCCGTGTTGGCTGCTGCGCCCGGTTGATAGATGCTCCCCCGAGACTTTTCGTCTACCCCGTTGCAAAACACATTACCATACGAAGTCCTTCGCCTTTAACTTCTGCTGAACGGTCTCCCTGCCTGTTGCACGGCGATTTATTGTCCGTTTGATCGTGCCCTCTAACGGGACGGGCAGTTGCAAGCCTCAACAAACAATGGTTTCTAATTAGAAACAAGATTTCTACGGGAAACCTTTGGACGTGCATTGTCGGGACTGAGCGAATTTTCATATTGCTGGTAAATTCGATTGTATTCGATTATAAGGCTTCATTATATTTGATATAATGCTTGATGGCTCACGTCTGAGGAACCTGTATCTTATCCTGTGTATATCTGCGAAGGTAGATTTTTACATGTGTAGTACTTCAACAAGTGAAATGGTATTAAGAAAAATTGAAAAGGGACAAGTCACACGGTTCAAGATGAAGAAATAATCGCAGATGATCGAACTATGATTTCTCGTCGCTACTGATACAGTTAATTGCATTAAAAGTTAATTATTTATTGTGAAAAAATGATTCGTGCCGCTATTCCCATAAGAACCAATGTAAATTTCGGCAAGAATTATTTGCTCTATATAAAAGTCCGTACAGCGCCATTTCATGCAGCGGCAAAACGTTCAAACTGCTGGACGACGTTACCGACGGATGATACAGGTTGTTATTGTGAGAGACACGAAACCCCATATGGTGATTGGTGTACTCTTATACCTCGTCTGTGGTAAAATCTAGCATTTCGGACACACGCCGTTTTGTGTTGCAACGTCACGTAGTTCACTAGCTGACCGCTCCATTTCGATAGAGTCCGCTATTGTACAGGAGCATCTTCTACAGAGTCGGTAATTCAGAACCGTGGACAGAAAAATGCATTTGTGCAATGTCTGTGTCCTAAGTCTGTGCATATTCTCATCTGTCGGTAACGTCGTCTACCAGTTTGAACGTTTTGCCGCTGCATGAAATGGCGCTGTACGGACTTTTATTTAGAGCAAATAATTCTTGCCGGAATTTACATTGGTTCTTATGGGAATAGCGGCACGAATCATTTGTCACAATAAATAATTAACTTCTAATGCAATCAATTGTCTGAACAAAGGCTTGTAACGATATTTAGATCATTTGTAATAATTATTATTTGCTTCTTAACCGGAAGCTAATGCGTCAGACGCGTATAATGATTATTAAAAACCTTTGTTGAATGGCAATTTCTAAACGATAATGAAGGGGAAGATGAAACAGCGATTTTATTTCGAAAATACGATTTATTAACCTGTCGAACGTAAATTCTGGTAACGCGCGCTCGCACGCACTGTCCTCTGTCATGCTCATCATGCTCTTCTCTACGCATTCTTTCCACGCGCACGCGGTATACAAAATCTATATTGTTACTATACTTAAACATCGTGACGCGTAGCTTAGCCGATAAACGTACACTATCCTAGAGATCGTGTTAATGACTATGTTGATTCCGGTAATCCAGTTTAATCCAGATCCTCCAAGAATCAGTACCTGCTACGTCGTCGTTATACACAAGTCTCGAGGGACACATGATTAGGTACATTGAAGTTATCTCCCTCACCCTCGATCTCTAATTCCCAAATGAACCACCATCTCTGCACGCTCGCAATTGTCTATAAATTTCAATAAAAAAATTCAATCGTCTCCGTCGAAAGTGTGCGGGTCGGTTGTTTCTCCCGCACCCCTTCGAACCCTTGCTATCACAAACGATCAGCGGATGTACATACTACACCAATTTCAAGAAATCCACTAGGTTCTCTCTATCGTGTTTTGTTCAATTTTGATAAACTACCGTTGGTCTCGTTTACGGGAGAGCGTGAGAGGAAGAGAGAGGGTATAGAGGGAGGAAAGAGAAAAAGAGAAAGAGAGCGTGATATTGTATTCAATGCCACCTGGGACACGTAAATGATACATCGATTATTCACGGCACTGCACGCGCATGCATTCAAAATCGATATAGGACTCGAATCGTCGTCGAACGAAAGAACTTCGTCGTTTTCGAATCGTTTCACAAGGGATGATCGATTTTGCGAGTGGTTGACACCGTTTCCGGCTATGCATGGTTTCTCGTAGGTACAATAGAGATCATCGTGGAACGAATTAGTCGGATATACATATCTGTATATGTAGATTTCTTGTATATAGATATATATACGACAGAGAGCTGTTCGTTTTTGTTGGTTTTTGTTATTTTTCTTTTGTTTGTTTTTACTTCGAAATTTAGCTACGTACAAAAAATATCCTTATCGATTACGCACGGTTCATGTATGTACAGTGTACCTACGTGTTCGTCGACCGATTGTGGCGAGTGCGTGTGCGTTCTGTACAAACTGGTAGCCTAACATCCAAAGGAGAAAGATCACAATTTTATAGAGACGCGATGCGCATAGTTTTTTTTTTTTTTGTCAAGTACACAAATTTAACACACGCTCTCTTACAGAGGCCCACGAAATTGCTCGAACATCTGGAACATCGTGGCGGTGACGGTTCGAATGTTCGATAAGCGAGAGCTTTGCTTCATCTGGACGCGTTGTGGCAGTAACAATAATTTAGACCGTGTCGGTGGATACTCGCAAAGTACCTTCGTCTGTCGTCGTGTCATCTTGTCTCCTTGTTCGAATCGTTTCGTGGACCGCCGTACGAAGAAACTTACGATAGGTTCATTTTTATAGATTACACTTTCTTATTTTTCATTTCTGTTCAAAATCCTCCTCAGAATTTCACAACAACGAACTGTGGTCATCTCGATTAGCCCCTAAATCATTTAATGAGAACGATATGAAAGTTTCGCCCCCCCCCCTTTCGTCGCGCGCCTTTCTCTCTCTCTCTCTACTAATATTTTTCTTTTGAAAATATTACATCTCTTCCGTTTATTTATTTATTTTTTTTTTTTTGTTTCTCTCTTTGTTTCTCGTTCGTTTTTTAGTCGTTTCTTTGTACATTGGCTAAGTCTTTGTATTCTTTGTAATTGTTCGGGCCGATAACGCTCGCATCGAAAACAAAGAAATAAAAAAGGGCGGATATTCTCGTCTTAGCAGAGAGGACAAATTAGGCCGAACACAATCAACATCCATAGAGATAGTTTATCAAAGATTTTTCTTTTTTTTTTCTTCCTCTCTCGAAGAGTCCAATGATACACTCCTCTATATATACAAAATCTACACAATATTATAAAAATCGTAGACTCGTGGTTAAAAAACCAGCCTTCTTCTCCTCCTCCTCCTCCTTCTCCTCCTCCTGCTCCTCTCGTATTCGTCGTTTTGTCGATCGAGTTATAGTCTTCTATAGCACGTCGGATATTTATGTACACATTGGCAAACGTTAGCGCGAAACACATGTATGCACGTACAAACGATATCGAGTTACGAAGATCGGCGCGATCTCCTCCGCGAATACTTACGACGTCGCGTCATGGATTCTGTGGCCGGACGTGTCTGTCGCCAAAAAATTCACGACTCGAATAGTACCGTGGTATTCGCGCTGCAACGACATACGCAAATTTTAACAATATATATATATATTTATATAGAAAGCATTGTTAGTACCAGAGGAGAATAACGAAGATGATCGATGAAGTCTGTCTTGTTAGGAGAGACTATCGCGTCGTTCAACTCCTCGCACAGCAATTTCTCGTACACGTCGTCGTCATCGTCATCGTCATCGTCGTCGTCGTCGTCGTCGTCGTCGTTTTACTACGCATAGTACTTACATTTCAACATTTATGTATCTGGTCGAATGAAGAGGGGAATGACTTCGATGACAATACTTTGGGAAAAGGGTTACGTCTGTTACGCAGCTGTCGATGAACGTGATCAACAATAATTGCCTAGGATCGCACGCTCGTTCGAATCAGCTGTAAAAGCACGCGAGAAACCAAGAATCTTTGGCCGATTTTTCACATAACAGGCACACCGGATGATTATCCTATCGGAATCGAAGAAGCTTCGAGAACGTGCTTTTGGTCGTTCCAGATGCGCAACGATCCTTCCGGGATCTTGATAACGGAATCGATCGGATCGCGGTGGAGCAGCTAACGATAAAGAAACGGGAGCAATGGAAGGAACGAAAATGGGAGGCTGTGGGCTCGGCAGGCGGTAAAAGCAAAGAAGAAAATTAAACCAACAAAATAAATACAATGTATTATTAATTTGACATACGCCACATGCTGATTGCGGTATACGACACGAAGGAAACGGAAAAAATTCTTAGAAATCGACAAAAATCTTTCGTCTCGTTTCTCGCTGATCGTTTTCAACGATCGGTCGAACGTGGAGGGGTGGGGGAAGGGGGATTGCACTAAGAATATAAAGGGAGGGGGACGAAAAAAAGAAAATAAAATAAAGGAAAAAATAATAGAAAGATAACGAAAAATCCTTTTCTCTTACACGGTCATCTTCAAACACAATGTGGTGGGAGACGCGGATAGTCACGTTCAACAACGATAGCGCACGTAAAATATACATTGATTATTCGAATACATGTATCTGTATACGCACATACGCACATACACGAAACACACGTAATGCCCAGACGTGATATACGTGTGTACATACAATATGTATATATTACATATAGATTTCCATCTTTTGCTCTTTTTTTTTTTTCTTTTACTCTCCATGTTATAATACACGCATACACACACGTACACATGATACACGCGCGTATCTATAAATTTCTCTATAGCGCGCACAAGAGGGAGGGGGGTGGGGGAGAGATAGTACTTTGCATTTTGGTTGGTGAAATTTGGTATCTCTTTGATTTGATTTCACGATCGTCGTCGTGCGATTTCGTCGATCGTTCGTTGGTTCTCGATCAAGATGAAGAATTTGACTCGCGATCGATCAAGACGGGGAGACTATCGATTCGGATTTTTTATATTTTCTGGGGGGATTCGAAGTAATCGCGAACGATCATGTTGGATGCCCGATTCGATCGTACGTTTTTAAGAGCACCAAGGAAAACGAACGCGATGGACGCACAAATTTAAAATTAAAAAAAAAAAGAAATACAGGATAAAGAAAACAAAAAAGAAAAAAAACAAGTTCTACAAGAGAATAAAAACAGCAAAATAAAGTAATCGTAATCTGTTAACATTGCAAATGGTCGACGTATACATCCAAAGAACGTGATCGTCGCATGTATTGCGTGTCTCTCTTGCATCTTTTTTAAGAAAAAAAAACGAAAAGAAAAATACGTATACTCTAGTGGTAATGATAAATTACGTTGGTACTGATAGTAATGGTAGTTACGATGACGCAGGACGAACAGGATCACGTCATTTGGTTTCACTCGGCTGTCGCTTGTAATTTCATTCGATGCGATCGATCGTCTCGCATCGACGCGGCGAGAGCGCCCGCGCGCGTGTCTTTCGTTCGCGCGAATGATTTCCGCGAGCACACATTTAAAATGCTTCGAACGTTTAAAATGGCATTCGCAGGTAAAAAGAATTGACTTTTTTTTTAAGTACATCGACACGAGTGATCCGTGTCCGCTTCGACTCGTTCGAACAGGGTTTTGTAAAAATCGATACAAAAATTTCATGCGGCCGCGATCGCGAAAAAAGATTCGCGCTGCCTCGTAACAATTGTTTAACATTAAACGTTCAATATCAACAAAAAGATAATAATACATGGATAATCGTAATCACCATTGCTACAAATCGCGGATAATAATAATAATATTAATAATAATATTAATAATAATAATAATCATAATAATAATAATAATAATAGATACAAAAGTAACATTACGGATAATAATAAAGTTTTTATAGTAACGATACCACCAAGAATCATAGCGATAATAATAATTACGTCATAATATAACATTAATAATCTATCGACAACGATAGCAATAAATTGCAATAATAATAAGGATAATGATAATCGTCGGTAAAGGTGAACGTAGCAATAATAATAATAGTAATAATAATAATGACGACAATAATCATAGTGACCATGGTGATAGCGAATAATTAATAGCAGCATTAAACATCGATGTTAACGCGCGTGCCAAAAAAAGAATGCGGTGAGAAGATGACACGAACATAAATGGTGATATATTAAATCGTAAATGTTACTTTTGACTAGGTACTCCACTTGTACTTACGCGAGACGTAAGGACTCAAGGACGTGATTGATTCTCGTGTTAAGTAAAAATGTTTATCGGCTGAACAATGTGTCTATGAGGGAATTAGTCGTTCACGGTGCATAAGTACACGGATTTCGTTAAAGAGACGTCTTTGGTAATTTGCACGGAGCGCGATGCAGCCGGGTTTTCATCGACGTACCGATTGATCCATTGAAAACTGATATCGTTTCTGCCTTGCTGAACGAGGATACCCGAAAATGTTCGGGATAAAAATCAACTGGATTCTCTGCGTCATCGTTATTCTAAAGACAGTCGTTTTCGCTCGATCGGATACATATATTCTGCCGTCGACTAATTTACTCTTGCCATTAGGACTGTTATCGAATTGGCCGGCTATTTTCGAAGAACCCAGCTAACACATTTGACTCTCTCCCGAACACTTCAAAGCGCACAGAGATCAGCTTCCAGCGGAGCAGATTGTGCGTCCGGTTGTTTCGCAGAAATCGTCTAATTGATCGGCGTCAGTCGCTTCTCCGTTGATTTGGTTTGACGCGTGCGTGTGAATTGTGTCATCGTATCAGAAAACAGCTTGTCTCGAGTTCAAGAAACAAGCACTATGCGAAGCGAATCGTATAATAAGCTGGGGCTTCGAACTGAAAGGATCCCTTGAATCGCGTTGCGCGGAGGAAAGAAGAAAAAGGTGTTGTGCTAGAATCACGATACATACACGGAAGCGACTCGATCGAGAAAGAGAAAGAGAGTCGTATCCGCAGCTTTCGTTTCTCGCGTTAACATTAATACTCTTAACCGTATCACCGAGACGAGTTTCTCTGGAAAACGCTGTCGTCTTATCTTCTTTGTGCTATCCTGCGGTTCTATCGTTCAACAGTATTTCCGAGCTGATATAAAAAAATAATTTCATTACATTCTCGAAAGAAACCTGTGTCTCGTCGATACGGACAAGCGTGAACACTTAACGTAAAATAAATGATCAGTTCAATCGCTTTGGTCGGTTTAAAACCGTGGTATATACTCTCAATTCGACATAAATATATTTCTCTTTCAATGTTTTGGCATCGTTACTTTTATCTCTTCCTCTTCTTCTTCTTTTTCTTCTTCTTTCGTGCTTGCACGCAGGGTTGTAGGCTCGAGTGTTACCGCGAAGTTTCCTGAACTCTCCGATTTCTTCTTTTCTCCCACAAATAATGAAATCGCGAAGGTATCCCGACAAAAATTAAGTACCTAAAACCGAGATAAATCTTGCATCGGCAACGACGATCGCGTGCGTTCTCGATCCGAAAACTTTCCCTTCGAGAGCGGATTAAAACGACAGACGGTTCTAGTCGTATCTACATACACGTTCGTCTCGCGACGTAAAACACCAGACAGGGGATAAAACAAAGTTAGCAAAGATGGCCGTAGGATCTACGACGAGAACGGTCACTGACCCGAGATCGATCCGCGCGTGATCGTCATGGGGAGCGTTCTTCCTCGAAAAAAATTTCTTTACATCCTAAAATGTACGGGTTATTGTTCGTCTCGATGGGCACACATCCGTCAGGGTTCGAAGCCAAACACAGAGATCATAAAACACGAATAAACGACAGAAAGATATGCTGTTGGTACGGGTCGATGAGAAAAGAAAAAAATATAGGGGCGGGGGGAGGGGGGAGAAAGAAAGATATAGAGAACGATTGCGTGCGGCGCGGTTTGAAGCGAGAGCTGCCCGTTGACGGGGCAACGCTCGTTTCCGAAATTTGCCGTCGTTAAGTTTCTCATGCCATGCTTCCGTCACACGCTCGCCGATGCTCTCACAGATTCTCTCTCGCTCTCGGACAACAACATGCACACACATACATACACTTTGAAAAGCGACCCTAGTCCAATCCTATATACGGTACAACGTTATCACAAAGTCATTAAAAAATGCTATTTATGTATCGTCTCGCCTACGCAACATTTCTATTTCCTTGTTCCGTCTTGTTTGTCTTTTTTCTTTTTTTTTTTTTTGGTTCCTTCTTTTTGGTAAATTTACACCTTTTACACACAGTCACACCGTCATCGTGATCGACACGGTGACCACGTTGCCGCGACCCTAAAACGGGATCCTGACGACCCGGTTTCGATTAGCAGTCGCGCGTGTCTCAGGCTACCTTCTATCCCTCATCATTGTCCTACGCTTTTGTTTTCCGCTATTAACTCGATCCCAGCCGTGTGTATCTACATATGAACAGGCGCGTAGTTTATTCTCTTATTGTTACTCGCGACGCCGCCGACAGCGATCCCGGAGAAAACGAAGAAAACAAAAAAGGAAAAACAAGCGAGGATCGAACCGAGCATCGATCCCCGGTATAGTTTTGCTAATTAATTACAGCCGTGCAGATAGCGTAACTCGTTCTTATGGTACATGAAGGGTGCGCCCCGTCCCGTGGGCCCGCGCGCGCTCTGTGTACGTCCGACCCTTTCGACGGTTAGTTAGTTAGTGATTGTACGCGAGATAATCTTACATTAAAGATCCACGAGAGATGGATCGCCGGGTCGTGATCCTGGAGGATCAGTTTCCCCGAGACTCGTACACGTCGTCGCCTTCTTTCTCTCTCTCTCTCTCTCTCTCGTTCCTCGGATTCCGCCCGGAAATTAGTCCCGACCATGAACAGCTTGCTGCACTCTGATCGTCGAGACTCTTTTCTTATTTTTGTTTTTTTTGTTTTTTGGATCGCGATCGGACGCGCGTTATACATACACACGCACAGCACAGAGATACCGATGATAAAGGGACGTACGCGGCCGGTTTGGTTTCGCCGCGTACGCCGAATATATGTACACGTACAAAGAAACAAATATAGTAAAAGGTAGAATAATAGCGTGTGTGTGTGTGTCACAGTTCAGCCCGAGGAACATAAAAACACAGTGCTCGTGCGCCGATGTCTCCGACTTCCGCTTCGCTACGATACTCGTTTCCGTTGGCATTTCGTTCTCGTTCTCGTTCCTTGTTTTCGGTCTCGGTCTCGGTTTCGGTCTCGGTTTCGTTATCGGTTCTCGTTTCATCGACACACGTTCCCGACTTGAACGACGACCGGATCTGGTCTCTGTGTGTGTCCCGTTGGATCGAACCGATCTCACTCCCAAGTCCCACGACGACGGTCCCCTTCGGATCCCTGCAGCTCTGGATGGACGATCATCATCATCATCATCATCGTCGTCGCTTCTCTCTGTCTAACCGGGTTCTGTCGCGTAGCGGCGGTTTTGGGGGTGCCGTTACACGCGTGCCCACGATCGACAATCGGCGAGCCAATCGACAATCCGATAAGGAGACCGGACGACTACGACACACCGTGGTGATCGCGATCTACGCGAAATAAAAACGCTGGAGGTAGCTCGTAGGTGGATGGATTCGGTTGTTCTTTCTCTTTTTGGTTTTTTTTTTTTCGTTTCGTTTGCCTCGGGATTCTTATCGCCGGGTTTGTATCCTCTGTGTGGAGAACCGGAAATCGGAACCGGGATCGGGATCGTGGTTGGGACGATCATGGAGACGGTAATGGTAGGCGACGGTACCCGTTTAGGGTACCGGGAGACAGCGGGCGGATGTGCACAGGCACCGACAGACACAGAATGACTGATCAAGAGGCTGACCAAGGAGTCGTGACTGATCGATCGAACGATTGACCGATTTGACTGACTGAGACTGACATGGCACGGCGACTCCGATCGAGAACACGGTCACAACGTCACAGGCCACCTGCTGGCACACAAACAAACACACGGACAGGTTAGTCACCACCACACACCAGAGATATATGGAATTCCCTGGACGCAAACGTGCACGGTGACTCTCTCTCTCGCTGATCAACTTTCTATAGACATCTCGCGCCACCCGAATCGGACGGTACACGAACATCTCACGGACGGTACACCGCGCGCACTTTTTCTATGTAGAATGATGTACGACGATCAAAGATCAACAGCGACAATCATTAATAGTTACCACAAGCAAATAATTACAACACCGTGCAACGTGTACGCAGGTATTTTGCCAATACGTCGTCGTCGAACGCGAGCAACCCGACGATGCGTTCGAGCCTTGATCAGCGGCGACGGTTTTAATCATTTGTTCAGTCTTTTCTCCATTATATCCTAGTGACGCGATTAGACTATTTAAAATCGAAAAAACGAAAAAAGCACGCTGATCAAGGATCGAACATCGGTACACGATTAGTAATCGGGCTCGTCGGGTTGCTTCGTTCTCGCCGATACGATTCGTCGACGCGTTCATTGTTTTTGCGAAAACTTATTGTTCATTCTGGAGTGTCTACACACCGAAGGGAGAACGCGTCGACGAACCGGTGTGCACGACGATCGGCGATATCCCAGAGAAAAAAAAAACACGGCAATGTTAGTACTAACAACTAATAAAGCGTCATAGCGTAATTAACCATCAAACTTCGTGTGATATTACTGTCACAGTGGAATATGTTCCGAGTTTTGTGCCCTGTACAACAAACGAGGAACCGACTGCGCGTGGTTGCATAATAGAAAACAAGTGGTAGCGTATAATCACGACGGATTAGAGTGAGGTAGACCATGTGGCGATTTGATTGCTACCTGTACGGCAAGAGGGACGCACGGTGTCCGACACGTTTTGTTACGGAAATGCGTAATAAAATACCATAGACTAATGTAATATGTATAAATTAACAAGAGTCGAGAACGATACGTGTCTGTGTGTGTAGATTAAACAAGAACAAAGAAAGTAATAGAGAAGCTTAATATCTTCGTGTGTAGGAGGGCGGGGGCAGTTGGGTTTCCGGGGCAGAGGTGGAGCATAAACGCAACGAGAGCTCGCGATGGCGTGAAAAAAAAACTCAAAGCGAACAACAGTTTTCTCGGCATACTACTTTCTTTTTTTTTTTTTTTTTTGGTTTGTGAATGTGTTTCTTCTTCTTTTTTTTCGTTTTTGGTTTAACTCTCCTGGAGGAGAGAAGCTTGTCGGCAACAACGGAGAATGTTAGTGAGAACTTTACGTACATAATTCCACTTTGTGCACAAAAGTTAGCACAGTAAGCTTGATTGGCAGCCGTTCGCAACGAAATGAAGTTTGATTGCACCACTGGCGCGAGAAAAAGGTCGGAGAAGGACGGTGAGGGCCGAGAAAGAGAAAGAGATAGAAAGACAGAGAACAGAAAAAAAGAAAGTGCAGGCTTGCGCATCTTCGAGAAACAATTTGTAGGACGAGCACTGGAGCAAGCGAGCGTATATGCTTGTTATGATGCTGTCACATTATGTATGTACAAAAGTATTGTCTCGGCCGAGGCCTCGTATGACGATGGATATATACTTTTTGTATGCGGTTTGTCTTTGCACTTGGAACACAGATTTAAAAAAAAAAAATCTCCTTGTCCTGAGAATACTGTACACAAAAAAATACAGTGCAACGTAATGCAAACACGATACAATACAAAATGGCGGTAAGACACGTGCGTCGTTCGAATTCGTGGTCAGAATCCGTATTGAATCCCGAGACTCGATTAATCGTACTCGTTCACCTAGGATCAAAGCCGTTAAAAGTCAGTTTAAAAATGTTTATTCAACGTCGTCTGGCTTGTAACATCGTTAACAATCGCTAGCGGACGATATCAATGAATACAAACGATGTTTTGTACTTTTCCATCACGGAAGAGTCGGTCGTCATTGTATCGGAAGCTATTGCCAATTACATTAGCGCGTATTTATTTCGTGTACAGAATCAATGGCCGACGTTGTCGAGAAAGTCTCCTTATTAAATCGTCTACATGTGTATTAATCGAACACATGTTTGGCAGCATCTCCACTGGTGCGAAGATCAAGCGACACTTTTCCCGGATTAAATACACGAGTTTAAAAAAAAAAAACAAGGAACACCGAAAATGCTTACACGACCGCTGAATTCGAGAAGGAGCAGCGTTGAGTTGTTCCATTGAGATTCCGATGGACGTCGAGGAGCATCGATCGAGAGTGGATACAATAATAGTAATAATAATAATAATAATACAAGTGGAAGGAGACACGAAGAATATATATATGTATATATATATATGTATAGGTTGAACACATTCGTTTCTCTCGTGTGTTTATGAGTGTGTGCGTGTAGGTACAAAAAATACCAGAAAAAAAGTAATATGGACGGACTAACGAATAGAAGAAAATATTATAGTAGTGTAAACTCGCAAAAAGATTCGAGATGTATACAAATACATTCGGAAATATGTATATGTTTGACGATAGGTTCAAGTCTTCAAGATTATCACAGCCTCGTTTCGAAGGATGATTGCACGGCTCTTTGAAGGTTGCGAGACGCGCAACACGAGTACCGAGAGTTGTCCGGTGTCTCGTTTAAGAGGAGACACACCCTCTCTAAAATCACCGTAGTGTCGACGACAACAACAACAACAACAGCAACAACAACGACACCACCACCACACCACCATCATCATCATCATCGAGAATACTGTTTTGACTAGAGACGGTTTTTGGAAGGCGACCTAAGAGGGAAGCCCTCCGAATATTCAAGACGATTCGGAACGATCTAATATGGTCCCTCCTACGAATCGAGGAGCACAAGCCCGATCAGTGATTTACGCGACTTATCGATCGCGCAAGAGCTCTTTGATTATGGGCACCAGGGTCGTTGGATCCGAGCCGTGGTATCCGAGGAGCCCTTGTCGGCTGGTTGGTTGATGGTTGGTTGGTTGGTATCTACCTACGAACGGTGGGCGACGCCGGCTAATAGGGTTTCGATGCGTCCTTGGACCGTTTCAGCTGGACCTTCAGTCGTTTCATGCCAACCTGGAAACCGTTCATCGCCTGAATCGCTGCTTGCGCGCTCGCCGCGTTGTCGTACGACACGAACCCTGAAAACAATCCATTTCCTCCTCTAAATCTTCCTCTCTCGCAACTCAATCGAAAATATCACGCTGCCAAATATAATAAGAACCCTCTACTTCCCGAAATATCTCAAATCAATCTATTCTCAACCTTCATCTGTAAGAACTGTTTCAACGTGGACAATACTCTTCCGATCTCTCATTAATTTTTCATCAAAATCTTTCACTCGAACATGCTCCCTTGTCGGTTATCTAGGGTCAACATCATTCGTCCGTCGCGAACAGAGGCAACTTTCGTGTTGAGAAAAAACCGCGTCGAAATTTTTCATACGAAATGAAACGATTCACCGATCGATTAATGATCGGTAGAAAAATAATTTTTAATCGTTTTTTCTACAACAGACCTCGAGATAAGCGACTCACCGAAGCATTTGCTCAGTTGTGTTTGCTTGTCGATGAACACCTTCGCGGAGATCACGTTCCCAAACGGCAGAAACGTTGTGACGAGGTCGGTATCGCTGAACTCCTGCGGTAAGTGGTAGATAAAGAGGTTGCAACCCTCGGGACCCTCTATCTGCTTGTCGGTGGTGACGAATTTCGCTTTCTGAGCGGCTGCCGCAGCCGCAGCCGCTGCCGCTGTGAACGCTGGGAACCCTGAAAGAACAGCAACGCGTCACTCGGCCGGCTCGCGTTCAGTTTTCGCAAAAAGAGGCTACACTTTTCTCTTATTCGGCGCGTTCGCAGCCCACCAGATTCTCGCGTCCAGACTTTGATCGCGATCAAACGGTTTTTATTACATTCATTTCTCTTCGTATTATTCAGTCGTGTTGTGTTTTTTTTTTTTTTTTAGGGACTTTTATAGTTGCACCTTTGAAGCATTGCGAAACGGTTTCGTCGCGCTTTGCGGATCTCGTGAGTTGGAATCTGCGGTTATTCGATAAACGAAGCGAGAATAACTGAAAAGTATATTTCCTATATGTACATCTCATGCCAAAAGAAAAAAAAAATTAATCAAGAGTTTAACCCTTCTATCGTGTTCATTTAATTTCGAATTCTTAGATAACTGGATAATCGATGTGTCTGTCATTGTTGTTTCGATACATAAAAATTCGAGGTTGGAAAATTTTGTTTAAACACGGTAGGAAGGTTAAGGCATATCGATGTCAGCGTCGAACGATTTAATGGTTCGAGACGAGACGGTTTCCTCGCGCGCATCGAAATCACCGAGCATCGAATTCGCGATCGCATCTACGCGTTTTCTACGCATCGGTCGATTCGCTCTCGAAGTCATTCGCTGGTCGGCTCTTTCTGTCTCGCGTGCGAACAAAGAACAGAACCGAATGCAAAGAATAATAATCCTAGCTTAAACACGCGTGTACATTCATGTTGTACGGATAATAGAGAACTGAATTCAGGCATTCCACTCTTGTTACTCACTATGCAATTCTTTCTTATCCATGGTCACCGACGTCTTTCCAATGAGAGCTTTAAGGCGCACAGTAGTCACTCGTTAGAACAACACATTTACGAACCATGTCCAAGTAGACAAGTCAATAGATTTAGCCATTTATGAGAGGTAAATATTGCTAGGTTAACGATGGTACGAAGCGTGACTTACCCGCATATTGTTGCAAGCTGGAGTACGCGTTGCTCAACGAGTCTTGCAGCCCGTTCAACGGTGTCCCCGTCAAGGAATTCAGCGCCAGGGACGTCACAGGACTCAGACTGCCACCAGTGGACCCTTCAAAATCGAGATCAATTCGGTCAATTATGCTCCGTCGACGACTGGACGTCTCGCGACGTACTCTATCCACGACTACCTACGACAGGCATGGGCGGAAATTGCCTTGACTCCTCCGAGAGCACCGAAGCCACGCCCACTTTTAGAAATTCACACGGAAAAGATCATTGTGATCTTCAGAGCGACATTATCGAGAATATTTCCTCTCAGGAAGGGTATAGAAACTAGGAGAGAGCATAGATTGCCCTGTAGGGTATTATCCGGGCTCTGCCGAGAGCAGCAAAGCTCCGCCCACTCGGAGCGATTCGTGTGGAGAGCAAAATCATTTTTGGACTTCAGAGTGAGGTTTTTAGAGAACATTGAGTATCAGAGGATACTGGAATCAGAAGGGAGTATCAATTTGCTCCGTAGGGCACTGCTCCGACTCGATCTCAGTCGAGAGCAACGAAGCCACGCCTTCTTGTGTGTCTCCTTCAGCTGTACGTTATTGATTCGTGGGATTATTGCTCTCGGGGCAAGCCGAAGTGCTCCGGGAGTGAAGGGAACGGCCCATGCCTGATCGACGCCGTCCACGAGTTACTCCAAAAATAATTCCCCGCCGCTTGGCATGCCGCATGCTACGATACCGATAAACAAACAAAAAATAAAGAAAATAAAGAGGAGCTACGTGGAATGAACCTAGCTCTATCTACGATACCTGGAACGTACGTTAATGTTACTTTTCACTTTGTTATTGTCATATACATAGATAAAAAGCATTTTGCGTAAGTACCGTATGAACACCGCGATGATATGCTACGATTCTGCATGTTGTTAGATCGATAGTCGATTTGTTCAATCGATATCGTTTTGGAGCCGAATTATTCCGGGTCTTTTTCATTTTTTTTTTAAGCGTATGCGCACGGAGCTCACCGGAAACGAACATTTCCAATTCCGATGGCGAAAGGAACAGTTTCCACAGCGCCAATATTTCGAAATGAAACGACGTGCACAAACTCAAGCCTAATTAATACAGAGCTGGACGGACGAGTGCTGGGTGAGCTTCGTTCCATCGATTAAACGGCCAACAGTAATTACAAATCAAATTAGTGATGAAATATGTACATATACATGTGTGTGGATGGGGCGTATGTGAAACGGGAGCTAGAAAGATGATAATGAAATTATAAAAAAGATACAAGGCTGAGTAAAAGAGAGAGAGAGAAAGAGTTTCTGTGATTTCTTCTCACCTGTATTCCCGGTCTTTCCAAGAAGGACAGCTACGCACGAAAAAAAATTTTTTATATTAAATCTCTTATGCGCGTATCACATGAGAGGATCAAAAGAAAAAAATCTGTGTCGCCGGACTTATTCGAAATCAATTTAAATAGACAGCTGATGAGAAGGGGAAAGAGATACAGAGATATAGAGAGAAAGAGAGAGAGGTATATGGGTAGATGCAAATACTTTTCCGTATCACGTATAAATTGCAAGTTGTAAACTTTTGGAAATGATCGTTGCTAACTGCTGTGTCGTTTTCGTGCTACATTCCGACGTCCAGAGTACCAAAAAAAAAAAAAAAAAACGGTGTACGCGCACGATGAAATTTCGAGTCCTTAATATTGCATTGACAAGGTCGTTTATATTTTACGAGACGGACCATCGATAACGAAGAAAGCATTCGGGGCACCGGGAAAGGCACAGCACGCGCAGCAGGCAACAAATTTTACTTACACAACCGTTTACAGTATGGTGAGTGAGATAAAGATAATAAGAATGATATACCGGAACGTATATGGTCGTCTTGAAGCGTACACGATTAGTATAATATTAAATGTGGCTGATAACGAAGATGGTGACGCGCATGAATGCGACCCCAAATGTACCGGTATACTCTGTATACATATTCGGTATACTGGTACGGTCGCGTCCATTTTGTGCGCGTGTTCCCGTCGCGTCGTCGCGTCGCCGCGCGTCGTCTTTAAGCGACTATCGAACAGCGAACGAGATTAGAATCCGTCTAAACGATGCGAAATTAATTTAGTAACTGTTAATACTATACCAGGCAATGCGACACGTACATAGCGACATACCTGCTGTCGAATTCGCCAGTCCGCTTAACGCTGAAACACAGAACACGTTCACGATATTAACAAGCGGAGTTAGTTACGTGTTTACATATTCAGCGCGTAAACTTCGCCGAAATTTACTTAGCTGTTCACTCTCGCTACGATACATAAGGTATTCGCCGTGCGATGCGCGGCCAATTGTTGCGAGACAATTATTCCCGGTGGCATCCGCCAGTTCGAAGTCGATTCGACTCGAGCAAACATTCTTTCATGCATATACATATATACTATGTATACACCCCCTCAACCCTTCGCGGTGTTGTTAGTAACAACTTTCGTTCCAGCTAATCCGGCTCCCGTTCCAATTACAAAACAGAAATTAGCACGAAGTTACGCGCAACTTATTCGAATTATTGCAGAAAGAACGAAAGTTTTGCTGAAAATTGATGCGGATTTTTTCTTTCGAGCGCACGAATACCCGCGGTCCAGATAAGGGGAAATGTTTTTTTCGGAGCCGTCGACGCACCGATCGACCGCGGAGGGTTTCCGATCGAAAATAGCTGGAACGAAATGCGACGTTACAATGGATATAGTGGAGCCGCAAAGGGCTGAAGGGTCATCGGCGATCAGCATTAACGATTGAAAAGCACAGAGGTACACGCGTTTCGGTACAGCAAGTGTTCTTTGCGTGCGCACAAACATACAAGTATCACAACAGACAGATCCGATACGCTAGTCCACGGTTATTACATCGCGACAAGTGTAATTTGAATCACGTGGAAACGTTGTTAGGTTCGGCATGCGTTCACCGAGTTTCCGTTCTAACGAGGCCGCCGCCCGTTGTGCATGCTGTTATTCAAGACTTAATGTCACGTTCAAGCGAAACATCACCGAAAGCACGCCGCTTTCAGGCAATTTTGTTTACAGTCTGATAGGAGGATGAGAAGGAGAAGGGGAAACAGTGATAGATAGATAGAGAAAGAGAGAGAGAGGAAGAGAGATGACAAAATATACGATCGTAACTATCTATAGATTCCGGTGCCGTGCAAGTTTCGCTACTCACTGTTTGGCGACACTTGAAGGTTGCTATTCCCGCCGGTCATGGCTGCCAGAGTGACAAGATTCTGCATACTCATCGGAGCGACTCCTGCGTTCGCTGCAACGTTTTCAATCGAGACAACTCGTCAGAGGCGATTCGATCATTCATTCGGAGGTCGATTGGAGATCGAAACTGATCGTCCGTCTCTAGTTCGAGAAATTCTCTTAACCCTTCGCAATCGAATAGCAACTCCGTGACGCGACTGAAAATTATCAATCTATCGGAGTTTCAAGTTTCTGTCGTAAATGAATAAACGGTCTAAATACCAATTTTTACAGTAGCAAATTTTCTCGTCCGTTTAATCATTTCTGGAGTGAAAATACCTTCTAGTTCGAAGGGTTAACGAATTAAATATCGATAGCAGCTGACACACGAGAGAAAAGAGTAGTAGACACAAGCATAATAAATTCTCGAATTTTTTCTGACCAAATTATTTCATTGTTGCCAACGCGACGTGTAGTATACTATCTGGCAGGCGAACCAGAGAGAGATGGATCGTTGCATAAGATCTAGCGTGTCACCGAGTAAACCACGGACTCCTCGGCAATCAGCAGTAAACACACGTTTTAATATGAACGTGTAATGGCGGGCATCTCCATCGATTTATCATTGCACCGGCCTGCGCTCCGTACCCATTAAACGCAGAATTTTATTATCGCGTAGACAACCAGCGGGCAAATGTACGGGATGGTTAAACATGGCCGCGTGCGAATGTTACGAAACGTACTGCGACACCATCCACGCAATAATATAGTACTCGCGCGACGGGCAAAAGTATTATATTAAGCGATATCGCCAGGACTCTCTAGCGCAACAATGGACTCGAAATACATATTCGGCGTGGAGTGTCCGGCATTCTCACGAAATCGCTGCTCTGGGACTTTCGTTTCAATGGATAATGATTTAAACAAATGTCTATACGTCCGTCGCGTCCGCCACGGTCAAATAAATGAATAAAAACGACGTTATAATTAGCCCCACGTCTTCCGACTTGTTCATGGCAGCCGTGAGTCATAGCGTCGCTCTATCATTAGTAGCATGGTTTGTCTTCTCTTTGTCTCGTGTTCTTTTGTTTAACAAACATACATAATTCTCGTTTAATTATCAGGCGACCAGCTGGACGATCAACTAACAATCTCCAATAAAATTAATGAAAACGCGTGCGCGGTTAATCGCGAAATTGAACGCACCAAAACTGCGCGTGACGTGCGAAAGAATCAGTTTCTCTGAAATACAATGGTTTGCTAAAACATATAGGCGTTCGGCGGAAACGGTGCGTTCGATGTCGCAATTACCAGGTCGCGCGGGGCCAGTGGGAACATAAAAGAAAAAAAAAAAAGACACCAACCATACTCACCGGCGGTGTTGCTCAACGACGCCAAGGTGGCCAACCCCTGAAGATTCGCGGGGCTGATCTCGGGTGGACTGGGCACCGCGGGCGCAGCAGCGTGTGCAGGGGTCGCCGCACCGAGGCCGAGGTGTTGTTGCAACAATAATTGGTGTTGAACGTTCGACAGAGCGCTCGCGCCGGCACCTGCCGCAACCGGAGTTGCCGCGCTGGTCGTCGCCTGAAGTTGTTGCAACAGTTGCAACGAGGTGGGTGGCAGAGTAGGCGTGTCGTTCTGCAAATAAAATGCGAACGGGACTCTGAGCGATCGTGCCGCCTTAATTGGAAAACAAAACCGTTTTTCCCTCCCCCGCATTCTGAACGCCCTTTTTCCTATTTCCTTGCAATCGATCATCTCGCAAGATTGTTTATTATCGCGAGAGTATCGGTTCTTAGCGTCGGGCTGAGGGTACAGATCGATATTATAATCTCGTTTATGCGCGTTCCGAATCTTGTGAATTCGAGTATCATCGTATCGCGATCAGCAAGAATTTTGTCGGCGAAAAATCGAGGGAAGATGAAAATTCGCATGAAAAAAAGGGAATTTTCGCGTGCAAAAGGAGCCGGGATCCGCTCCAAGACGTATCTCTCGTGCGAGCCGTTCGCTTTTCTTTTTCCTTTTTTTTTTCGTCGCCCGTACACGCGGAGGGAAGGCGGAACCTCGACGGTACACGCGCGCAGAATTCGCGTGCAATTTTTAAAGCGCCCAGGAAAACAAATTTATGAGAAAGTATTTCATTCGCGATGCAAATGGGCTCTTTGATATCGGGTAAAAAGGTCGGTTGTAAAATATTAAAGGTACAGACGGTCAGGTAATGCGGCGCCATGTTGACTCCGGCTATATTCCAAAGATTCGTCTGGAGTTGTTGCATCCTCTTCTGATCTTTTTCCTTCTGCGTGTCTGCAAATTTGACTACCAACGGCGACGAGCATCCCTGGAATAGGAGAATATTAAAGTGCACGATATATTTATGTGTTTCTAGAGCAGCGGACGGAGGAGGGAAGGGGTGGGCTCTCGTAGGCATACGAACGTATCCGCGAGAAACAGAGAAAAAATTAACAGCGTTTTTCCACCGCGAGCGATCCTTTTAGACGACCGAACAAATTGTTCCCTTACACACGGGATATTTGCATAAACATCCCCGGGTCTAATAACGATACGAGTCTCGGCCAATTTCAGTTAAATCGTGTACGCTATTTGCCGCGGATCTTTATGAATTTTTAGTATGCTTTCGCGCCATTTTTAATTCATCTCCGCCATACGGAATTTTCTAGTTTTCGCGAAGTACATTTTTCCCTCGTTCCGATGTTTGCACAATCGGTCGGCGGAAAATTTGCACGGAGATGCGCAGCACGGTGATTAACATTGTTGTAGATAAGAAGGCTTGACATAAAGCATTATCTGGACAGCGGGACAGGTTGAAGAACGTGGACAGTGAGCTTCTTTGTAAATTATCAGCGAATTTACAAGAATAACGAGAAAAAAAAAACCTGTATCGCAGTTTAGTCGTTTCGTTGGTTCGGTAACCGCAACCGCGGATTGAAAGGGCAGGGGGAGGGGGGATCTATGATAATTACGCGATCGAGAATGCAGTTTTACCGGGATCGCGATTCTCGGTGGTAGGGGGCATGAAACGCGCTAGAGCCTGTTTACGCGTGGAATCGGAAGCACGAAATCGTGCCAGTTAAGTGAGCCACGACGAGCAAGTTCGAGGAACCTGCCACAGGAAATATTCATGATATCAAAATGGAATTGCAGTCGTCGTGCCCGCATGCCTTGGCACGATTTGCTTTCACTGTTCGAAATAGTGCATCGCGCGCATAGGCGTACCACCGGCACGGTGGAACGGGGGAAACAATTCCGCGGAGTGTGTCGAATACACGGGCTCTCCTCCATTCTCCACCCCTCGTATTCCAGCGCCCCTCCCCCCATTACAGTTACATTAAATTACCCGGCGCGTCCGTTGAAACTTTTATCGGAATTCTTCGAAAATCGAAACAGGAACGCTGCGCAGCGCCGCGCCGCGCCGCGTCGCTTCGCGTCTGCAATTTCCCTTCGCTGCGAATTACACCGACTTTCGATCCACCTTGCCGTTGTTTGTCCAGGGAACCGGTTTCCCGAAGTATCAAGTCCAACCATAAATCGTATAATTTTCCGCTTCGCGCTTATTGTTTCCGCGTTCGCGTCATATTCATATATCTTTAACGACGTCTGTTAAGTGCATCGTCACGTTCAAGTTCGTACCGAAAATGAATCTCATTAACACACACCAAACAGATCGGAATAAAATTCTATTTTGTCGTTGTCGACGCAGAGCCAATAGAGCACACGTGGACATATACGATCAATACAAATTCCTTTCCTCTTCTAAGCGCTAGGGGTCAAAACAAAAAATTGTTCGAATGCATAGAATGCACCTTGCAGATTGACAGAGGCAGGTTTCTGAACGGGGAATTTTGCATGTAGATAATGGTCCGAGCGAAAATGCTGACGCGTGTACACGTGCAGCGCGATATGAAACGATAGACGTACGTGGACGACCTGTTCGTAGTTGTCCAAGTAAAATTGCAGCATGCAAAACCGCAGGTTGCTTCTTTACCGATCGGTGCAGTGTGCAAGGGGGACGAGGAGGAGGAGGTGGTGGAGGAGAAGGAGGATGTCGCGAACGGATAAGAAAATAGGTGAAAAGTGTCGACGCGTTTCGAATGATCGCGTTGCGTCTTGTCGGCTGGTTCAACAGCTTTTCTTTGCTCGGTTTCGGTTAGCCGGAGTTAAATTGGTATATCATCGGGCAGAGGTGAGTGTATAGGAGCCGGGGTTGTGGATGCACCGACTGGTGGTTTCCTCGAGTGATAGTGGCATCGAGCCAATGTCCGACGACCTCATTGAACCGCTATGAAAAGAAACGAGCCGTGCACTCTTAACGAATCTTTCCTCCTCTTTCTCTCGGCCCCGGCCGTTGTCTCCTATGCTGGCTAGGTCCCGGCGCGGCGCGACGCGACGTTCCTTCTTCTATCCTGTCTAATTTAATTCATTTCGTCGGTATCGAAGCGTTACCTATCGATTCTCTCGGTATCGGTTGCAACAATAGATCAAACGCGGATCTCGTTCCCTACGATTTCGCCCGGCCACGGTGTATACGAACCTCCATTGTTTGCGAATGGTGAAGAGCTTTAATGGCGTTGATGGCGTACTGTTTACTGGCGAAGGTAACGAAGGCACAGGCTTTACTCTTCCCGGTGCTATCCCTCAGCACCGAACACTCTTCGATAGTCCCGTAGACGCTGAACATGTTCCGGACGTCGTTCTCCGTGAACTTCTTCGACAGCATCCCGACGAACAGCTTGCGTTCTGCAACGAATAAAGCAACGCGAGGTCTTATTATTAATGTCGTCACCGAATGTCGACGGAAGAAAGTTTGCAGTCGTCCCCACATATGGGTCATTAATCGAGGACAACTACAAAGTAAAATTAGCCCGAAAGTCTCCTCGAGACTAGTTGGAGAACGCGCGCGTTGCTACGAGAGCCCACGCGGAAGAATACTGCTGACACCCTGAAAAATCCCGCAGAGTCAAAGTATTAGGTTGAGTCGTAAGTAACTTCCGATACAGCTGAGGTAGAATATCTTCAATCTATTCAATTGATAGCGATAAATAATAAATTAATAGAATTTTGTTATTTAGTAAAAGCAAAATAAATGTCTGATAAAGAAACGGAAGTTACTTATGACTCGACCTAATAATTTCGTTGGCATGTCAAATGCCACGCCGATCCACATAAAAGTCACAACGTATTCAAACAATACAAGAATAGAAAAGACAAAATTGATCGTAATATTAATTTTTTCAACATTCTCATACCGAGATAAAATGCAGCAAATATTCGCTTATCAAGTTTTTCTCGATTATCAAGAAATTGTGTCCGAGCAAAAGTTGGTAGGAAACGCACGACGAACCGTTCAGTTGAAAAGTCGAAACGAGACCGTGGGTTGTGGAGAGGGGTTAAACGCGTTTGGCGTTCGAGGCCCGGTTGAATTCCCTAATGAATTCGCCGGTTAATATAATAAATGTCGGGCGAGCTCGAGGAACGCGGCCCCACTTGTCACGTCACTGTCTTCGCATTTAATAAGCGTCCGCCGCGTATAATGCGCCTGGTCAGCTATGGACCATTTGAAGATGACTCGCTTTGGGTAGCGAGAAGAGGCGAAGGTGGCCTCCACCCGGTCAATATTTGTTTAGGACCAAGAGAAAAGCTTCGTCCGGAGAAAAGCCGCTTATGTAAATTCAGCCTCGCATAGGATCTCCTATAGGGACGCGAAAGTAGCCGGCTGCATCTCTGAATATCTCTATCTGCGCCACACTTTTAACCCTCCGGCTCGCTTGCTCGCTTGCTCGCTCTGTCGTCTCCTCTACGAACCGGAGAATCACCCTTCGATCTACACTTTGCACACGTTCGCGCGCCAACGTTTTCCATCGGGACGATCGATGCGCTGTCTCTCCCGGTTCGCGCGCGCTTTAATACCTTCGGCACGTTTTTACCAGAAAAACAGCTTCTCGCACCGTCCACGGGGAAAGTCATCACGCACGAGCAACGAGACCCGCGGAATCGGTCGACGACCTTCCCCTTGTCTGCCGGCCGACTCCGTTTAATTCACATACAATTCGAACGGATAGGAAGTGCGGCCTCTTTGCATACTTCTTGCACGACTAATACCGATACGCTGCTGTACGCACGACCTGCTGTACGCGGCAAAATTAACGCGCTCGCTACCGGCAACGCCATTTAATGGCTCCTGAAAATACGGACTCGCAGACTCCTCGATCAATTTTTCCGAACCCTGTCAGATCCAAAGCGTCCTCTCCGTTTCATTTTTAACACTTGCTACATCTAAGAACGGTTGAATATTTTTACAGGGTTGTTCGTTTACCGATAACAGAGTATCAAAATACAGTAAACTGTGTGCATTAATTTTTCAAAGCAGCAGCAGCAGTATTACGACGGTAAGAGGAAAGTATCGGTAAATGATTAACAGTATCGAGACGGTGCAGCTACGAATGAGTTAGAATCTAGTTACTTTTAGTGCTGGAGTCCTGGTATTAATTCCGCAGAGGTAGGGTCGCAGGATCCCGATGGCGGTTTCTCAACAATTGGTAAATCGCATGTGCGGGCCCGATCATGGATGGTAAATTGAACGGGCGATGATTGGCTACGTGCGATCGTAGTCAAAGGACGCGGAACGAATAAAAAGAAGAAGAGAGAAAGAGAAAATAAAAGGTGGAACACGGAGGGAAGAAAACCGAGGGAAACGGAGATGGAAAGGGGGATGAAGTAGAACGGTTGTAGGGACGGTGGTAGAGACCGTGGAAACCCCGCACGTATCCCGTCGATTGCGCCGCAAACTCGTCCCCTGTTAACGATTTAATTACTTTCGTAACCTAACCGGATACTCGGTTTCTCCGCTCGAATCAGATTTTCCACGAAGCACCATGGAGATTGAATGAAAGCTCCGGGACCCACTCCACCCCGTACAATTATTTTCGATGGAAAAATTTCCAAGCCCTCTGGTATCGCGATACTTTCCTGCTGCTCGCGCGCGCTCCTCTTTCTCCTATTTTCTCTTCCGAACATCTGTGCTCTCTCTCTCTCTCTCTCTCTCTCTCTCTACTCTACTCTCGGATAGCTGTAGCTATCCCTTTGTCCACCGTGGTATCGGACCGCAGCAAAACTGCGGGCTCCGTGGAATGTTTATTAAATACCAAAGACGCTCGACCGGGATCTTCCTTTCGGCGGGGACCGAAATTGTCCGACCGTGGACCGGTGCGGTCTGGACTCCGGACTGCCTTCGTACTGGTCTGGTCTGGTCTGGTGCGGCGTAGTGTGGGCTGCTGGTTTAGGTACGGCCACGTCTGCGAACGGATAGGCGAACGCAAAGAATGCGTCGAGCATCTACAAATCGATCCGGCATCTCGAACATAGTCACCCGGACCAAACGAAGCCACACGACCGGAAATGAGAACGAAAACTTCGGTCCACGCTCCCGGAAAATATCCATGCATATTCCATCGCCCATTTAATTTTATTAGCCGGCTTAAATATGCGGTTCGGATCCGGGATTGAGAGCTATTCCGCCCCACCTGGAATTGCTGAATGTTCATAGACGAAATTTTGCGGTGGTTTATCAAAGCATCCGGAGCATCTGTAAACAAAATTCGACGATCACGCCTGGTCGGAATCACTTGGCTATCTTTGGGTGTGTAAAGCTGAAGAATACAAGCACTTGACTCTAAAATGTCTGATCGTTCAAACGCGTTAAGAAGAAATTTGTCTGTTGACATTGACCTTCATGATTTAAAAAAAACACTGTAAGATTTCGGAAAATATGACCTTGAGACGACCCTTCATCCATACAATCTTGTTCAAACATATTTTTCTATCGGTTATCAGAGGCGGCAGACTTAAAACGAGACACCCCGTCTAATGAGATGCCGGGTATGCGTCGGATACGATCGAATAATCGTATGCAGCGAAGAAAATCGTATCCCGAAACGACGTCGTGGATCACCGTTGTGGAAGGCAGCGGGAACGAGGCGGAGTCGGATTCCGAGGAATTGAAAATTCGCAACATTCTAATTAATGTTGCCGGCGCATCGTTACCCGCGGCAATTATTTCTTTGCGCACATTTGCCCGGTTGGACGGAACCGCTTGACGGCAGAAGGAAGAATCGGAGCGAGCATATTACATGTACATACGTATATATGTATACCTGTCCGGTGTCCGTGTACATTGCTGGTTTACACTGGCGTGTATGTGCCGGTTGTGCACGTGTACGCGGGCATACATAATCGCTCAGCTGGCGCAAACCGAGTGTACGGATATATTACACGTAAGCCGAGAGGCACTCTACTTAGCAACGCGGTAGTTCAGAGCGGAGCGCGGCGCGGGGCTGAAATTCAGTTAGTTTGAACGTGGTCGGGCCGGGAATTGAATTAACAAAGTTAATTCTCATTCTGGCAAAGGACCGCCGAGGTCCAGGAAGCGAGACGGTAAGAGACCAAGAATATTCCCGCCAGACCGCCTCCTGGCTTGGCGAATACGAAACAAGGAGTAACGCAAATCTAATCTTTCGTAACGTTCGTCGGAAAGCCACGGTTCAGGCCGCGGTTCAACGCCGGGTACGCTTTAATCGTCCCCTTGATCGTCGCTAGCCCTCGACGTCTCAAGAACCAGCCACCCTATTTGCCCTATCTCGTGCCATTCTTCTCTTTCTGCACGCGGAAAATGCAAAATTTTCCACCGCCGCTCCGCTGAAAGAACGTCGTCCGCTGCTTATTGGTACGTAGTATGTATCGTCAACATTTTCGTCGGGTGAACGTGTCCCTCTCTCTCTCTCTCTCTCTCTATTTATTTCGAACGAGAATCAAGTCCAACGTTAATCACGTCCGAGAGCTCGAAGAACGTGTTTCTGTTAAAAGCTATTTAAGCATAGTTCCTTTCGAGCGTGTTCGCGCAGGCTTGAAAATCCGCGCGGCAAAGTCGACCGGCGATTTCCCAAAATTGTTTTCGCAGAGGGCCGATTAACGGACGCCGGTTGATTTAATTAGGGCAACAAATAGCGAGCCGCGCGTAGAACGCAACGTCGATTTACAAACATTTGTCCGGTTTATTTGTGCTCGGACGCCGAGCTACGCGGGATCGGCTCGATCGAAAAACATGAAAACATCCAGACGCGACCAGCCGTTCCGTTTACAAACAGCCCGCCGCGCGCCGCGCGCCGACGCGAAGCAGACGCCGACTACTACACGTCCTTGCGCCCCACTACGAATTACGAAGAGAGGCCACTGTTGTCCTTAGGACACTCGGAAGGGACCAAATGATCGTGTATTTCTCGACGATTACACGAATATAGCTCTCAAGTATCGGTTAATGCGCAGTCACGCAAAAATGCGTTTCGGTTTAGAGAATTAACGCTGCCGAAAGCTGAATAATTCGCCCGACGATAGACGGATGTTGAAAAATTTACGGGGAACCACCGAACGGTTAACCTACGATTTCGAAAAGGTCATTAAATTCGGTGGCCGAAGCGTCGAAAAATCAGGCCGGTATTGCAGAATTTCGGTTTAAATATAACTTTTTCCCGGCTAAAGCCGATAAACGTTCCATTATTTACGGGTCGGGGTGTGTGTTTTGGCCGGAGGGTTTAAATTGAATTAATAGAGAGAGAAAGAGAGAGAGAGAGAGAGCGTTCAGCGGTAAAATTTTCGGTAAAGACCGCGGGGCCCATTTATCATGTATAAGAAGAGACCGGACCTTCACCTCAGGATACCGGGGGATCTCGTTTTCATGAGGCGGTAAATCGTTGAATATCTGTTACACGAGCTTAAACGAGCTTACGCGTTTCCGTAGAAGCGCACCGGCCGAGGAGAGTTATGCTCGTAAACTCTCTCGCCTCTCTCATAATTTATTCTTTCGCGGTGCTCGGATCCGCTCGGTTCAGCCTCGTTGGAGGAACACGCAGGAACACGGCGGGAACACAGGTCAGCGACGAGACAAGCCCATGTCGAAAGGAACACCTGCCAAGTGCGAGGGTGAAAACCAGGCCCATTAACGCGACGATTGTGTAAGAATCTCGCACACTGTATTTTTAGGCTCGTCCGCGATTTACGAGCGCCGGCAATCTTTCGCTGGTTCCGTCGCGTCGCGTCGCGCGCAAGTCAGTTCGCGATTCCGTCTCGCTCTCTTTCATCGGCCCCCTTGCTACACCACTCGGCATGCCCCCGTTCAGTGCCGCTTCAATCCTCGCGGCATAGGCCACATTCGAAACCACAATTTTACAACCCTATTCTTCGAAAGTCCATTCGTTCGACGCCCTCTCGCTTTCCTGAACTTCGTGAACTCCGCGTTTACGATCTTTTCCACCCGTGAAAAGTAGCAAAGCTTTCGATTGCACGGTGTATCTCGATTTTTTTGTTTAATGTAAAAATTTTAGGAATTCTCGGAGGTGTAATAATTGATACGAGAGGAACGCGCGCGAGATAATTATTGGACGATTCGAATCTCCTTTGGCCCAATACCAACTCCCGATGGCAGACGTATTTCTTACTTGTCAGGGTACACGGTGTCAATTATTTATCGCGGCCAAATGAAACAATTTCTGGCAAATTGTTGACTCGCAGCGATGTTTCAATTAGTTCGCTTTCATAATCGGACGGGGCCAAGACGACCGAACCGAGAATCGAGCGGGAACATCGTGATGCATCGTCGGTATACATTATACTAATATAATGGTGGGTACCGAAACGACAGGGCGATTTTTCTTCGGCGAAGTTTCATTTTTAAGGGAAGCTTCGCGGAACATTTATCCAGCGCCTCGCGGGGCAACGATTCGTGTCGCTGGAAAACGAGCAGAAGCGTCTCTATTTGCTATAATGTATCGCGAGATAGTGGATAAAGTTAACCGGTTCGGCGTTGCTCGGGCGATATTAGCGGAGCACGCGCGAAGCACAAAGACTCGCGAAACTTCATGAAATTCATTAAATCTATATTATACGATGTACTAAACTTTCTACGTTAAATCCTCGCCCGCGCGCGCGCTCGATTGAATTTCAAATTTGTTCTCTCTGCAATATCGATACTAGCCGGCTCACGGTCAAATATAATTTCGAAATGCTGGCGCCGGTAATTAGCTCCGTTTACGATACGGGCGTGGTGTTCTTCTGTCGGTTTTCGTTCCGGCAGGAGAGGGTGGAGGCAGAATAAATCGCGAAGCGTGCCGGGAGGAATTTTTTGTTTCGAGTGTGTAGTTGCACCGACGCGATGCGAAGCGCAATGCATCCGTGGAAACGCAACGTCACGAGGCGTGGAGGTTTGTTTCCAGAAAGATTGCGAGAGACCGTTGTTGAACGGAGACTCGAGAGAGCAAGGTAGGCAGACAACGCGTTTGGGCACAGGTATGCGGCTCGTCATTAGTATGTCGCCGGCAGAACGCGCAGGATGTGACGTCAAGGAGAGGCAGCGATTTATAGAGAGCCACGAATTCCGATTAGTGAAACGTTTCAGCTGCACGACAAGCGTGACTGTAAATTTTCGTTTCATAAAGCCGAACGTGAGCGGAATTCTTCGGGGCCAGATGTACTTTGCCGGCAGTTTCCTTTTTTACAAATTCACAACGCCCGGGGAATTGTATTTCCTCCCGCGTGATACTCGAAACGACCTGAAAATGTGTGTCGCGCCGCGAAACATAAATACGCGAGACCGTCTTTTCCACGGGCTCCGCGGGAGAAACCATTCGAAAACATCGAATTCACCCGCTCGAACGATTTTACAATACCACCGCGCCGCATACCTCCTGCGAAACTGTTTTCGCGAGAGATCGGTGTTTTACAATTCGCTCGGCAAAAATCTGTTTTTCACAGGTCTAAACAAAGCTGAGCGGTTAAGCCTTGAACTCTGCTGGACGAATAAAATAGGTGCTTGGACAATGCAAATATTCGGACGAAGCATTCGGGACTCCGCAAGGTAGGTAGACCAATGAATAATCTAACGAGGAATACTCCGTCTTCATTCTACAGAATAAAATAGAAGTTAATCCTGTACGCTAGACTGTTCATTCTAAGAGGACGTCGTAAATCTAGCTAGCAACTCGAGTTTTCCTTTCCGAGAGGACACACAATTTCATGGAAAACAAAAATTCTTTTAATCAGAAGATGCTAGCTAGAACTTTTGCATGGGATCTATACAATTGTTTCATTTCAATTTCAATTCACCCTTCGAAACGAGCACAGGTAGAATGTCTCGAGATCTTTTTTACACAATGTTACAGGAGACCGATGTTCCCGGCGATAATTCAGTGTCCCTTTAATATCGTGGAGCAGCGTAAATAGTCGTGGAAGGGGGACGAACGTTTCTTTCGATTTCTCGATCCCCGGCAGTTTTCCCGTCGGAGAAGCGGCGATACGATTCCCATTTCGGCAGGGCGCGGAGCGTTTCGCGAAATCTGTTTCAGAGACGGCACAGGTGAAGAGCGTATTCCGCGAATTCCCTCTCGGCGGCCCGTATATTTCGCGAAAGCCCTCGTCGTCACCTCGGCACTCGAATATCTTTCCCGCGAGTCGCGACAACGATTGCATTCGCGGCCGCGGCGGCGAGGACCCGCTGCGAATGGGGCTATAAATTTCGGATCGCGAAACGTTGCCGCGCCGTCCTGCGTTCGTGCAAGTATCAGCTGAGCGTTTGCGAACCGCACGCGCGATGCGTCGCACGAAATTTGCGTCTCATTTCGTCATGACATAGGTAGGGGGCGGGCGGAAGGGCGAGGAGAGAGGGCCGAGGGAGGAAACGCTGTTTCGATTGGGGACTTTGTACCTTCGCCGCGGAAACACGAACGCCCATAAGCGGCGCACGTTAATTGGATATTTGTATGAGATCCGGTACTTTGCCTCCTATCCGGTTGACACTGCCAACCTGCGTTTCCTTTGTCGCTCCTCCCTTCCTCTGCGTCTCTCCCTCTCCCTCTCTCTCTCTCTCTCTCTCTCTCTCTCTCTCTCTCTC
>CM052209.1:8322958-8387836 GCA_028454225.1 Lasioglossum leucozonium | reverse complement strand
TCTCTCTCTCTCTCTCTCTCTCTCTCTCTCTCTCTCTCTCTCTTGGTAACCGTGTCCCTTTCACCCGTTCCGCCTTTTATAGCTTTCTTTCGAGCCGCTCCTCGATCGCTATCGGGAACGTCTACAACGATCTTTCAAACGATCATCACGCTAGGCCAAACAATCGGTCGATAGACAGTGAAATTCGTCGATGATCGTTGTGTCAAAAAAAAAAATTCAATTTTTTTTTCGTTCGGAGCAAACAAGTCACGCCCACGCAGAGCTGAACGTCTTCAAGGTCTTTGGATTTTTAGATATTGATGGCATTTCAGCGAGCAGAGATGGTCGTACGACACATTCTGTGGGACACCGTTGTTGCGTCACGTGGTCATTCCTGCAGAGTCGGTTTCTCCTCGGCTTGACGAGGAACGCGAGAGCCAGAGACGAGAGCCAGAGACGAGAGCCTAGGAGGATCGAACGACCATAACGAGAGACAGGCATTTCTTTGCTCGGCTTGAACTCCGCTTGGACAAGCGCAGGTGTGTCGCGTCAAGCCACGGAACGCGCGAACGCATCTTGGTCACCGAGAGAAGAGGTCCTCTCCTCTCCTCTCCCTATCGGTGCTATTTTCCCGCCTCTTACTATTAGTATTCGAAAGTGTTCTCTAACCCGCGTCGATGCTCCCTCTTGTCATATTTCACTTCTGACAGTGAGCTACCGGCACGGCGGCGGTCGCGGCAGTCATTCATCTCAACGCGACGCGACGGCCTATGGAGCCTTCGGCCGACTTCGTTTTCCCTTTGCTTTTATTTTTGTTTCCCGGAAACAATTCGGTCGCGCATAATTCCGAAACGCGAAAAATCGGCCGAGCCACCGCACGGAGATTCCACGTCTCTCTAGGGAACTCGTGGAATTTATGGAAGAGGGGAACTGGAATTATCGAGGCTTTCGCGAAACGACGCTCCTCGTACGGCCACCTAAATTTCTTGTATTCAGCGAAAATGTTTCTATTGTAAACTTTCAGTTGGCAGTCGTGCGGTCGCACGAAAAACACGGAGAATGCGCTAACAAAATGCGCGTTTTCAGGGAAATGTCAGCTATTATTATACGAGGTGTCTGGCTGATCGAACCGCGTCCCGGTGTCTACGAACATGTTTAAACAAACACGGAGTTTCACTTTATTATTTCGGATATCTACGAGGTAAATTTACACTTTCCTTGTGTTAACGCTTCTTCCTCGTTTCTCTCTCTCTCTCTGTCTCTTTCCGGATTCCGTTTTTACCGACGAGACGAGTAAAACATAACTGAATAGCCGAGGAGACGCATTTTGGAATACAGATCCCGGTCTCGTTCGAAATTCCAAAAACGCGAGATTGATTGGAACAAGAAAGAATGGTTATACGCGTGCATAAGATCCGTGGACGCGTTATCGAGAATGAGAGAGAGAGAGAGACGGAGGCAGAGAGAAGGTGGAGGTCGATACGGGAGGGAGTGTAGCAATTAAAAGAAGTTGCCGCGAAATAATTATAATTCGAGTAGTCGGAACGGTGGCAATTAAAAATTTAATTAAAATCGTCGTGTTCGTGCTCGTCATGCTTTCTTGTTATCGTCGCGCGGAGCTCCTTCGGACGGATGGAAATTCTACTTGACGGTTATCGGCGGCGCGTTTTTATCAGAGTAAGACCGTCTACGTTGAGAATACGCGTTAGTCTCGCGTCGAGCGCAAGAACCAGCTGTTCTTACAATCGTGCGTGCGTACGGTTCGTACGATTTCGATTGGCTGGCCGGCATCATTGACAGCATTTTCGAGAGAAAAACAATGGACAATGGACAATGGACGTCGAAGAGGTATGTAGCTATGTATTCGTCCGCGTATAACAGGACGCGCACGCGATACCAGCGTTGGAAAATAACGAGGCGACAGTAGGTGCAGCTTACCGAGCCGGTAAGTAGGTTGCCACAGCTAACTCGTCCCTTGCGTTTGTATAAGTGCCTGTGCACCTATCCGACCGGTGCAACACGCGCGCACACGCACGCACACACACGCACACACACGTACACACTCCGCTGCCAGTGGAAGACACAGCAGGCATAGAGAATTATTATTATTATAGAATCACGGTGAGTATGTGCTGCCTCGATAATTCGAGAGGCGAGCTGACCGCGATTTGCCAGCCATTTCTTCGATTCGCGAGCGATTCCCGGCTCTGCACGGACAATTATAACAGCCTCCGGTTCATTACGCAGCTCGTATGCAACCTATTAAACTTGTAATAGCACTGAAATTCAATTATACAAGATGATATTAAATTTCCGGCGTCGAGTTCTAGCACGAGAAATGGTTCGCTCGGTGTTAATCGATTCCATTCTTTGGCTCACGATGCGCGGAATCAGCGCTGGCAATTTTCCGGCCCTGGGAAAAAATCGGGGGCCACTGAACTCGGACTCCGTACGAAAACCAGGGGCCACAAAGCCACGCCCACTCGAAGTGTTCTACGATCTACGCAGCAGGAACAGGTCTTTTGTTTCTTGCATTAGTGGCACCTGCGGCCAAGATAGCAGCTCAGATTTCTCGACGGAACGGTCTACGGGAAGCCCGTACAGCAGGCTCAAGCTCCTCCGACGATTTTCCGCGCGACAACTAACGCGAGTTCGCAAATGGCGGGCAGTTTGCACGCGTTACGAAGTTTCGCGGGTTCCGTGTAACGCATCTATTACGTTAATGACGAAACGATTACTTCTAATTATGAGTGTGTCGTGCAATCGCGCCATTATCGATATTGTTCTCGACTGTCCGGTCGTTCTGACGGGCAGGAACGCTGGCCGCGATTTACTAGGTGGAATTCCGCGTCGCGTCGGCAAAAAGTCTGTTTTAAAGGTCGAGAATCGTAGCGAAATTCACGCGAGACTCGTTTTGACGGAAGTTACGGTTTGGATCGCGACTCTCCTCTCTCTCTCTCTCTCTCTCTCTCCCTCTCCCTCTCTCTCTGTCCTTGCCTCTCTTTCTCTCTTCATCTCTCGACAAGCCCGAGGTATTTGCATTTTTATCGTGGTCACGCGACAAAGATATGCAAAGTTCGTGCCAGGGACTTCGGGAGAGTGTTATTGCCTCCACAAAGCGGGCTTTAATGAATCTTCTGGAAATAACCGAGCAACACCGTACCTATTACGAATTTTTAATCGCGCCTTCCCCGCCGTTTTGTAGACTTTTAGCGCCGCGGGTTCCGCAACGCGCGAACGGGACGTTAAAATATGCCCGGCTATTATTTATCACCCCGTTCGTTCCGCTTCTTCGAAAAGGAAACGAAGGTTTTTCGCAGCGAATTTCGCTATATATTTCAACGCAACACAAGCCGTGTACCCATTTTCTCGACCGGTGGATACGCGACTTGTTTGCGTTTTGCGTTGCGTAACCGTGCACCGAGCGTTCTTTGCACGTTGAAATCAAGCTCCTCGGACGGATGTTCAAGGACAGCCCGCCACGTTACGTCCACCGGACTACGCGAAACGCGTACTCGCTAATTTCTAGCGTTTTCATGCTGTAAAATAACAGTTACGTAACCGCCCGGACAAAAAGGAATCCGCGCCAGCTGACACGTCAGCTAAAGAGTAAGAAAATGTATTGCTATTCCCACACGCGCGATCGTTTCACGACACTTTCGATAAGTGCCCGTAGTGAAAAATATTCTCTGTCGCGGGGAAAATAACCACCGACCAATAGGAATTATCCCGATGGTGATAGAAAATAGCTGGCCATTATTCGAACCGTCACCGTGTGCTGCTCGAGATTTGTTGATATTCAATAAACCGGAGGTCTGATATTTTGTCAAGCCACCGGTACGATCCGCGGCGCTCGTACAGTTCATATCGAGCTGCTCTGAACAATTAGCGGATGTAATGACGAGCAATTTTAACTTTTTTCGCGAGCCGCGTCCCAACAAGTTTATCTACAAACAAGCTCGGACCTTCGGAACTCGCAAAGCGTATCGCATTTACACCGGCTCGCGCGTGATCGGTCAAATTTCCATTAAAAACAGTTGCGCTGTTTTAACACTTTGCGCTCGACTGTCACCTCTGAGCCACCGAATTACGAGATTGCAACTCAACACAATTCCTAAATATTATAAACGTCATAAACAGATTGCGGATGTTTATGCAGTCTGTAATGTTTCTAGGCCAATTTTAAGAAGGTGGAATCGCCTAAAGGTAAAATCTTATTTTCAGTGGTAGTAGTCGTTGTAGTTCTGGTATGAATAAAAGTAGTACGAAATTCTGTGGTATTGTATATTCTAGCATTTTTTCATAATTTCCAACAGCTGCAGATGCATAAAGATTGGCAGTCTAGTCATAAAT
The DNA here is from genome assembly GCA_028454225.1 of Lasioglossum leucozonium. Lineage (NCBI taxonomy): Eukaryota > Metazoa > Arthropoda > Insecta > Hymenoptera > Halictidae > Lasioglossum > Lasioglossum leucozonium. Next base: position 8,383,504 of record CM052209.1, on the reverse strand, counting down.
GTCATAAATGCTTCCGCAGTCATAATCGCTTCGAGTGCGATGAGTTAACACCGAACCTACCGCTACCGGACAAATGACCGGTTTATTTTTCGTTTGACAATTATTGAAATTACGGAGTTGCTTACATGGAAATTGACTCGAAACATTTTTTTCTATCCAAGCGCATATTCAGATAAAAATAAATAAATAGAACCTTGTCATTTTTCGAAGCTCAAACATTTTATTCGCTTTTGGTGTTCGGTAGGCTTAGCGTTCAAGCTTTTAATTTTTGAATCTTTGAATATTTGAAACTTTTGATTTTGAATATTTGAAACTTTGAATTTTTGAACCATTGAATATTTGAATTTTCTCGAAACTTTTTTTTTTTATCCAAGCACATATCGAGATAAAAAAATTGAGCTCAGAATCTAAATGAATAGAGCCATGTCATTTTCATAAGTTAAAACCTTTTTGTCGCTTTCAGTGCTCGGTAGGTTAATGTCTTCTAATTGTTTCGAACGGTGCAGGTCGCGACGAGTCGAGTTGAGAGAGGCGCGCGTATCGAAAGGGATTGAAAATGCGTGTTCCGCGAATCGTAGTAGGGGAAAGGAAGCACGACAGGTACAAAGTAGGGCGAACACAGTGCTCGTTGTTTGAGAACCGTGAGGACAGTCGGGAAAGAGAGGAAGAACGATAGAGAGAGAGAGAGAGAGAGAGAGAAAGAGAGAGAGAAAGCGGGTAGTTGTGTAGCTCGTTATAGTCGAGATCAGCCGCAGGTTCATTCAGTTCTGTCGTCTCTGGACGCTTGTTCCTCTCGCAATAACGGTCTCCATTGATGAAATTCCGAGGTTAGTAAATGCCGTACACCGCAAAACAACCATCGCCGCTAGGCGTCGTCGAGGATTTATGGCATCCACGAGGCTGGGGGGTTCGCTCGACGGTACTTTTTCCATGCTGGTGGACAGCTGTTACACGTCTGGCGATCGAGGGATCCGTTTCTCGCTCCCGCATCATCGATACGACGACCAGCTCCCGACGTACGGCCCCTGATCGCTTCAATAACGGAAGATCTCCGCGCTACAAACGCGAAACACTTTCCATCAACGTGATGGAAATCCATTTGAAAGGCTCAAGTTGATTCTCGAGTTTCAACACAGCTCCGGAAATCCTTCGTTCTCACGTTGTTCCTGAAAAATTCCGGGAGCCGTCCCGTGGCACTTTGGAATTTTGATTTCTTGACGAGCTGCGAGTGCTGCAATATGTTTTTCTTTTTTTACTTTCAGTGCGCTTTTACCGACGCGTTCGCGACCGATGTAAGCGACAGAGGTGGTTCCCTAAATTTCTAGCAGTCGAAAGCTCCAAATGGGGCAGAGGCAGAGAGAGAGAGAGAGAGAGAGAGAGAGAAAGAGTGATTGATGAGAGGTTGATGCATCGGAAGTCGGATTCTCGAGCGACCCGGTTTTTGAACGACCTGTAGAAGTTCGCCGGTTGTGAGACGGCTCTCCGATATATCGCTTAGCAGGCGTAAATATCCCGTCATTACTCGCGAGGATGTTCGGAGTGTAACTAAGTAACGATTTCCCGCGATCGTTTGCCAACTGTAGCGGTATAGGTACACGGGCCACGTGGGAAAGGCAAATTATTTGAAAAGGAACGAAATGACAGTGACAGGTGGAAGGCACCTTCGTCTTGGCTCCCGATTTGCATGTGACCCAGTCTCGGCTAATCGTGAATGGTAGTAGTCGGCCTCCGACGGAGCAGCGATATCTCTCTCTCTCTCTCTCTCTCTCTCTGTCTCTCTCTCGGCTCGTACACAAATGATAGCACGCGCGTTTTACGCAAACGTAATTTCGCAGGCCAGCAGCCGTGTCTCTACATACGGTGTCGGTGGCGCATCTACACTATCCACAGTATCCAGCAGTATCCGCAGGCTGGAAACCGGTGAGCTTGTCGCTACGCCTCGTCGAGCTTCGCTCGGACAATGGAATATAACGTAATGCAATCGACGAACGAGCGTCTCGTTTCTCTCGTCTACCGTCCGGCAAAAACGAGCGGCGAACGAGCCGCAGAAAGAACCCCGAAGAACAACATCGGGAGGAAGAACGTGACGCAAGGCCAGCCACGTCTACCGGCTTCGCGGAACACGCTCACAGACGACAATGTGTATTACTGGGAGTGACGAACCGCGAGAAGAAATAACGCGATCGTGACGTAACACTTGGCTTGGCAGATGCGCGTCAGGGATCAGTCAAATCCGTGGTCGAGTCGTTCGGCCTTCGTAATTTCGACGACTGTTGTATTCACGGATCCAAACAGTTGCGAAACTTACGAACAGGTTCTACCTAACCGTAGATAACTGAACACTAGTTCGTTATCCAGGAAATCTGAATTATCAAAATTTTCTTTTAAAAAATATGTGTAGCTATACTGCTCTCGATGCACTGGTTTGGCTGATGCATCCGGAGACTGCCTGTCGCCTTCTCTCTATCGAAAGCAGGCGTGGCCTGCGCGCAGTGGGCGTGGCCGATATGCTCTCGACTCCGATGGAGCCAGAACAGCGCACCACAGAGTAATCTTTGCATCCTCCCGGTTTAGAAGTAGTATTCCGTAAAAATCTAGGTCCGGAGATGGCAATGTCCTCTCCTTTGTGGAGAATGCTCCGAGTGGGCGTGGCCTGCACTAGCCAGGCGTGGTTTCCTTGCCCCGAATCCTGTCGGAATCGGGACAGAGCCATTGTTCCCTCTACAATGAATATGCTCTTTAAAGTGTGTCCCGAATGGGCGTGGTTTCTTTGCTCCCGATGGAAACTAGTGCCTCTACGACCGGCCTGTACTATTCCCAGGTCCCTAAAGACTCGTATTTTCTAATCAGGTATTGCGAAAGAGAAATTACGGGCGTTTTACCGACCGAGGCACTCGGACAGACCGCGCGCGCGACAAGTCGGTTCCGTTCCCGAACTCGACGCTCGCGTTAATTTCTACGTTGATCGCTCCGCGCCGACCGTTCTGCTTTCTCTTCTCCCGTCGACCCGTATACAGGTCGTTTTTGAAAAGTCGGGTAACCAGTTACGGTCGACGGGCATCTACATATGCCCCACAAACTGGAATAAATCGCGGCAAAGTCGAGCAACGCGCGCAGCCTGCGCCCGAGCAGTTTCCCATTCACGATCTTCGAGAGACCATTCCCGGATTCTAGTTAGATCATCAACGATTAAGGTTAAACGGAATTGTACAGCGGTTCCGAATTCCCCTGAATGGGAGGGGGGGCGTGTGTGCCGAATGATCCCGACTTCCGACAAGTCTCGTTGCATATTTTACCACGAACCAGTCGCGGGGAGTTGTTTGAACGACCCTGAAGACCGTTATCCGGCATCTTCGCTGTCCACTCGTCCCTCTCTTGCTTCGTTAATAAAAAGGAACGCGCTAGGCTTGACCCTGTACGAGCGTCGAGAACCAGGCTCCTTTAGAGGCCAACGACCAGCCGCGCCGATCAGCTGAGAGAGAAATACTGGGTCAGTCGCAAATTGGGAAACAAAACCGTACGTTACCTCTCTATCGCCGTTCGGATCCCTCCATTCTCATTGAAATCGTCCAGCGATTCGCGGAATGCCGATCACGCTCGGATAAAAGTTCCAGTCGCAGCCCACCGCGAAAGGATAATGGCCTCTATCTCGTTATCGAGCACGCTTACACCAACGCTAACAGAATCCTGTCGACGGAACAGGTTGTCGAGATATTCGAAAAAAAATGAAACCCACCACCACCGGGGGAACATTAAACGAGTTGACCGAATCATTTTTCAGAGCAAATACATGCTCGAAATCGATCGATCGCCGCCGCTCGCCCCGAAGTCTTCCACCGGCAAGTTAACGAAACGTTAACACGTTGGACCCGAAGGTAGCGTATCTATTCTCTTACCGAGATAAGCAGTCGAGCATGGAGAAGATATAATAGGAAGATAAGGGCCTCGAGCGCCACGCAGGAGCTGGGAGAAGTTAAAATTTGCTCCATGCGTTCAATGTGGAAGACCAAGCACCGGTTGTACGAAGCAAAATAACCACTACGAACCTCGATTGTCCATGCTAATCAGGGGATCGCACGATTGTTCGGATAACAGAACAATTACCGAGTTTCGGTGTTCATTTGAACGATAGAATCGTGCGGCATACGACCGGTTTATAAATCGAACTAATTCTTCGTGGAAAATATTGAAACAATAAACACGATCCAGCGCCTCGAAACACCTGCGTCTTACGTCAGCACATCCACAGAGAGGCTCGACTTGCCGACAGATCATAACGGAATATTTAGTAGATGCTGTTTGAAATGTTCGTGACGAGTCGGTCTCGTAATTGTACGGAAAGGGGTTAACGAGCACGCCGCCTCCGCGCGTCCTGACGACGTTACGAACTGATTTCGTAAGAAGAGAGCCGCTCGGCGCGGCGCCGCGCGGCTTAATAACGCCCCGGCAATAAGCGCGGTTTTAAAGTCTAGAGATACGATGACCCGGTGCTGCCTGCCGTGTGCGCCGCGGATCGTCGACATCGAGAGTGCAGCCTCGAATGCCAAGGACCGAGGTCAATGTTGTAACGCCGGTTTCAACGACCGACTTTTGCCGGCGCGAGTCGTGCGCGATACAACAAGGCCGAGGAGCAAATTGGCGGTGCCGACTCTCGATGCGCCTCCTCGAATCTTGATTTACGGGGAACGCGTTCCTGCTGCCGGGCTAATTCTGCTGCCGACGTTGTTCACCGTTTCTTGATGCTCCTTCGCAAAATCGGCCAACACAGCTTGCCCGACAGCGGTCGTTTTCGAATTAGAAACACTTTCACGCTCTTTTCGAGCCCTGACCATTTCTAAATTCTCTTTACCTTTGTATGTACCATTTTAAATTGGACATTCTCATTTCTTTTCATGAAAAAATCCGCAGTGATCAGCGTTATTGAGGAAAATTGTGAATCTAGTTGGCTTCGAATTCCATTAATTTTTTGATAATTAGTCTTAAGCAATACAACAATGGCGCCGTTCACCGGTGACCATAATGGCGTTCGACGCGTTAATTGCTACGCGAAGTAAGATAACCGAGGGTCGAGGAGGTACAAGTACCAATTGCTGTTCGAGTGTTAATTATTCGAGAATCGTGTGTGGTTGCACGACGATATATTCTTCGGGATTCTTCGAACAATCAGTCAGATTTACTGTATGATAATTGCACCGTGTCAGTTCTCAGACAATAGACCGGCGCACACCCGGCTGTCGTCGCATTAGCATTAGAACCCGAGAGTTAATTTATGACCGCGGATTTTTGGCAAACACCTACGCGCCTAGACTTACGGTTCCTGAACTCGATAGCGATCAGGATGCCATTAGAGATGCTACATGATATTGCTAAACGTCCGCTACCCTTGGGCTCCGCGCCCAAACTTCGCACCTCTTTGACACCTTCGCGCGCTCTACTATCTCTACATTCCACGGAATACGAATACATTTTAAACTTGTTTGCAGTTGACGGAAAATCAACATCGTCTGTCAAAAGCGACAGCGAATTTCTGAATTAAAAAAAAAAACAAGTAAAACAGTTCAGATTATTTTGCCAAATTGTTCGAAAATTCGGGGACAACGTCGAAGATAAAAGCTGAATTCCATCGCAGCTAGATTGAAAACAGAAGCCGACTAATCTGTTCGTCTCTGGATCGATCGAACGCTAGGAAAACAGGAGCAGCGATCCCCGATCTCGGTCGCTCTGAAATAATCGTTAAAGTGTCGGGTCGCTTGTGCACCGTCAATATTTTGTTTAATTACTTCGGCCGGAGGCTGATATTTCCCCGATGATGACTCACTCGACGGCAGCGGAGAGCCGATTAGCTGCAATAAATCATCTCACGTTGCACCGTAACTCGACACTGCTTGCTTCCCCCACCTTCCCCGCCCCACCGTCTACACACGAGGAAACGAGCCGCTCTCGACGCTGCTCCGTATATTTTGCCTATCCCGCGTATGTACATTCGACGGGTGGACCTTGCGAAATAAGCGGGCGCGTATAACTTATCCGCGACGGTCAACACCGCGCCGATGGATCACGATGCTTCGTCGGAAACCTCGACAACGATCCAACATTTCCGCTTTGTCGAACGCATCGAGGGGAATCAAAAATTTCGTTAAAAATAAAAATACGCTATTATCGAAAGCGAGCGTGGCTCGCGTCGTTCTCTTTGCTGGAACGAAACTGCGCGCACCGGCGACCTAGTTGACACGCTCGGGGACGAGGAAGCGACCGACCGGTTGCGACACAGAAGATCGAGCGCTTCGTTCGCGCTTTTACTCGGGCCACGATAATCGAAGGCCTGTTAATTTTGCAATAAAAAAAAGAAAAAAAGTTAGAGTCGTCGTGCGATAATTCGCGCGACCCGGTTGTACCGCTGCCTCGAGGCGAAGGAAACACGCAGTGCCGAAGAGCGATACGATTCAGGGAAACTCTGTCCGCGATACCAGTCGTAAAGTTTCCAAGGCGGCGCGCAACGTGTAAAACATTCCGGCCGGGGAAGAGAACAGTAGCGTCGGTCGTCCTCTCCGCGCGTAAAAAGAAAAACCAAGTCATTCTGACGTTACGTCGTTTCTTCTGACCGAAAAGCCCCGGAGAATCTTTGCTCGCGTCTCCGGGCAAAAAAAAAAGAAAGAAACACCGGTTGCACGTAGTGCGTAGGCGGTGGGAAGAAATTTTTCTGAAAAAAAAACGCGACTTTACGAGCGCGCGCGAGATAGTCGAGACACCTTGGCAGAGCAGAGAGAGAGAGAGAGAGAGAGAGAGAGAGAAGAGACTCTGGCCGCGGCGCATCAATGTGTCAGTGGACCGGCCGGAGGAGAACGAGCTTTATAACTGACGTTTATTGCCACCGAAAAGTCCGGCGGCTGCTCTCCGCTGCAATTTTCCGCGCTTCCGCGTCGAAATCTACGCGCTTGGTGCGTCCCAGGCTGAAATTACAGCCGCGCCGTTGTTTTTCAGCCATTAAGCTTCACGCCGCGATTTACTTTACGGGTTTCTGTGATTAGGACTTCTTCGGCGCGCGCTGTTTCCGCGGAGAACAAGAAAACGTACATCTGCCGTGTGTACACCTGTATATGTATTCCACCGACGATTAAACGCGGATAGGAAGAACAATTAAATTTCGGTTTATATTTCCGAGCCGAAAGATTGCAAATTGTACAAAATCGCGTTTTCGAAGGATGAGTACGCGCTGCTGCACTGGCAAGCCGGAATGTTCTCGGGCACGCCTTCGGGAACGGAACGGTCTAAAACAATTGATGACGAGAGAAAAAGAGAGAGAAAGAGAGAGAGAGAGAGAGAGAGAGAGAGAGAGACTGGACACCAGGGATAAAATCGCAAAGAATGCCAAGGGAAGAGTATACTTGTACACTTGTAACGACCACACTTTCAAACATCCTTGACTTCCTTATAAGTTGGCACGCGGGAAGTTACATAATGAGCCTTTGAGTGGCTATGCGGCTGTACGGCTAAGCGGATAGGCAGGTAAAAACGGTACGCCCGAGAAAAACGAGAGTACACGGTTGATCCACGGACACGGGGATTTTAAACGTCCGTTCGTAGCAGCCTCACGGCAGAGGATACCGCGCGCGACAGTTCTGCTTTTCAAAGGCCTTCTTCGAATTTTATCAAGCCGACGTAAAAGTGCTCTGACCGGACGAAATGGTTTTTGCGAGAATTCGTTTAACATTTACGAAATTACAAGAGAGAGAACTTGTCGCTCGGACGTTCGCGCGAGGCAACCCCCTCCGATATTCCCCCATTATGTTTGGATCGGCTCGACGATTACTGAAGCATCAATTACATTGAATTGAATAAACCACGTTCTTGAGGCATCAATGGAATTGAATTGAATAAACATTGTTCTTGAGGAACACGTTATGAACCATTGTGTACTTAGGACGCCGAAGTACACAGGCATCGAAGCAAGAGCACGAGTTCCTCAATGAAAACACGAACCGCCAAGTTTATTTATTATTTATTTATCACGCGAAATACGCGATATAGCTGCGCGTTCGACACGGCAGGAGACCGATAAAAATGGTCGAAGAGGGAGAGAAAAATAAAACGCTGGTGACTTTCGATACGATTCGATTCGATTCAATTGGATCGTCGCTTCGGGGTAGCGTGATTGTTTTCTGGTCAAACGCGTTAGCGGAAAGTTTCGGTAAACGGTTTATTCGCGAGTCATTGGCAAGTTAGAGAGAAACTTCGGCGTGCAGGCGATGGTACGCGCAATCTGCCTCGCGCGAGACACGAATCAGCGAAACGGCAGAATGCAGAGAGCGCTCGCGGAGTCAGGTGACGCGTGCTAATGGATTGCGCAAGCAACCGAGCGGTTGCGCGTCGATACCGGACAGGCTCGGCATGCTCCTAATGCGCTCGACCATGGTTGCGAACGATCGGTGTGGAATATATACTTCTTCTAACTTGACCTCGTTAGCAGACCGCAGGAGATACCTGCGAGACGGTGTCGGTAAATCGCGGGAAATTCCCGGAAATATTCGGTTACCGCGGCAGATTTCGAATACTCCTGTTCTACGGCGGGTAACGCGTACCATAAGGCTGCGGTTACGCTAGACACGATTTTCGATCGCGTGCGACACACACACGCACGCACACGCACACACTGGTGCTCTCTCACCTGCTCGAACGCGTTTTTAACTAGTCCGACAACGTTCTGGCAACAGTGCATTCAGGTCGGACGCGCGTTGCTTTAAAATCCAGTTCTAGCCGAGTTTAAAATGCAGCTCTAACTTCATTAAATCCGATATTGGCCTGAAAGCAGTTCTAATTTTACCATCCGGAAGGTCCGTCACGTTGAAATCTTTCTTTCGCGTAATCGCTACAGCGAGTAATCGCTATACACCGTATTACTCATCATTGATCATTGATTCACGATTGCAACCTGCAGCTATTATTAGGAAATTCATTGAAGAATTCTCGACCGTGAATCAGTGATTTCTTAAAACTATCGGAAGGCGAAAGAAACGAGGAAACGTTCGTGCAGTTTGCTCGATCGTTTCCGGTATTTTCCGTGCGACAAGAGCGATCATTTCCTCGGTCGTAAAAAACGATCGGGAACCATTAAAAACGCATCGAAACGACCAGCGAGAGCGTCGGGTCAGCGTGTGTCGTCGCATGCGATTGAAAATCGTGTCCGGCGAAGCCGCGGCCTAACGCGATCTCGAAGCAAATGAATTATCGAGCGGCGGAAATTCGCGGGCCAGAGAGTCGGACAAAAGTTTCCCCGAGGCTCGACAGCGGTTATCGATGGTACCCCCAATCTTGAAATGGGTTTATTTTATACTGTAATACAGTCGGTCTCGGAAGAGATATCGAGAGGGAGAGGTCTGGTATATCCGGTGGTAGCCCGGGGAGTAGCCATATTTGGCCGTCGGTATCAGGAACTTTTATAGCCTGGTTGATCCTGCGCCTCGAAAAACCTTTGCCAACGAATTACGCTGATTTCTTCATGAGAACCGTGCTCGATTTCCGAGCGATAAGCCGTCCGCCCAGCTGGAATAACACGTTGACGTATTCGTGTCAGTTCCTCGGCAGCCTTGGTAGACAATCGTCTTCGGTATAACTGTCCGTTTAAAAATACGCGACGTTTGCAATAATGTATACCTACGTGACGTATCAACGACTCGGACTCGGGCTCGGACTCGGTTAGGTTCGGCCGACGACGGGAACACATCGCGAACAAGTCAAACAGAGTGCAAAAGAACTCAAGGACTCCGTCGTCGTTTCTTTTGCATATTCCGCGCGCGGCAAACTTTGCACGGCCGACTATGAATATTGATTGACACCCGAGGTGTTGCGTAACGCTTTCTTGCTTTGCTTACTAAATTAATTAAGTGCACGCTTGCGACCGGGGCATCATATTCTCCTCAAGAGAACGCGGCGGAGAGATCTCGTTGATTTCACTAGCGTGGATATGCATGGTTTCCACGGAAAAATGGATCGGCGATCGTCTCCGATTCGCATACTCCCCGCGGTGTACCGTTAACAACGGCACGCGTCCCGACTACGACGAAATATCACGCGATAAATCAGCAGAACAATGAGTGTGTACAGAAGCGAAACGAGTCGATGCTCGATCGCCAACATTCCCCGCTGGAACGCATACTCTGCATACGCGGCGCGCTCCGCACGAAAACGCATTTCCCGCCGCGCAAAATTATGGAAACGCGCGGCCCTTGAACGCGGTTATTCTACGCGGAATACATTGTTTCTGTGTTACGAGACGCTACGGAGGATCTGGACACTCGATACAACATTGTTAAAACCAATAATATTTTGATAAAATTTGCTGGACTTCCAATAATTCCATTCTATATGATTTTTTCATTTTACGGATATCAAATTGATATAATACCTCACAGAATACTTAAATGTCTAGTAATTGATTAGATAGCACCGTATTTAATAATATAAACAATATTGTGAATAATGGTAGAGCAATTTTTAATGGCGACTCTGAGTCACCACTCGAGTGATAAGGATTAGGGATATTATTTTATTATCGACTTGCTGAAACGACGAAAGGGTGAAATACGTTTAATTCCTTGTTAATTATAATCGGTTCGAGTAATTTGGATTTTCTGAATTGGGAATCTATTGGTGAACGCAAACTATTGACGCCGGTCACCATCCTTGACGCGTTGCCACCTTGCAATGACGACTGCGCGGACCCTGACCGATTGATTTATAGATTTCTCGGATCGATTATCCGCCGATACGAAGGCGAGATAGCTGACCATATCGAAACAAGATTGCCTGTCATGTCGGTCGACAACAAACTAAGAAATTAATTAGCAGAACCGTATTCGATCGGTTCGAGTATTAGCAATTTCGTTTCGCGTCTAACTAGATGCACGTAATATCGATCCGCATCTAAATGGACGTGTACCGATCAAGTATAAATAGTCTGTTTAGCAGCAGGCTAAGTAATCGTTTACGTTCATACAACTCTTTTTTTTCCGTTGTAACGGCGCATTACGAGGTATATGCGTCGCATTATTCAAGCGATACGATCGTGGATGCATTAAATAGAGGCTAGAGGCAAGAAAGGCCTCGTCTCCGGGAAAATTGAAATTATAATTCGCTACCGGCAATAAAGATGAGGCATACAATGCTCGAATACAAACGCAGCGGGACACGAGCGCGCGCGCGCGTAAAACGATTACTCGTCGGCGTAACGTGAGTTTTAAGTTTCTCGTATACGACTAAAACATCGGAGAGTTTCGCAACACGATGCTGTTTGCCGATGGAATCGAGCGTATCCGGTTTTTCATTTGAAATTAATCAAACGGACGCGTTTAAACGGTGCAGATCGCGTGTTTACTATTGCCGACATCTTGAAAAAATTCAAGTGAACCTTAACACTCGCCACGTCGCGCCGATCGTGTATATGGAGTGACACAGTTTTTCTCTATCAAACTAGAAAATCAACTTTTACCGCGATCTACGAAGCGAGCTACGAAGTTTGCTAGAATCTGCAAAGCGCAGGAGGAGGAGGGTCGCGAAAGTAATTGCCAGAATAAATCTTGTCTCTTCTATTTGTGCATTGCGAAATGAAATGTTTATAAATTTCTGTGACTTTTACAGGCACTGGCATGGCGTGGCAGTCGACGCGTTTAACGAACTTTACAAATTCCTTCGGACCTGTGTACAGCAGAATTCTGCGATTATTCTGTGAATAATAATTTTTCATAGGGCCACAGAACGAGATTCGGTAGCCTATCATCCCGGATTAAATAAATATCGGGGCAGCTCGGCGCGGTGTCGGATGTAATTGGGAAATGAATAATTACCGATAACAGAACAAAATAATTTTGCCATCGATGACCAAGTGGTCCCGCCGTCCGTCCAGGCTTCCGGAACGGGCGGCGGGCCTCGGGTTTCGGGATTAAGGCGATCCTCGAATTACGCAAATTGGTCGGGAATAACGTTTTAATTGCAAGCGGCGTTACAATACCTGGAACAGAGTATGGTACATTTTGCGGCTGCGGCGCCCAGTAGGCCTGACTGATTGCAGGATAATGACTCTTTGATCCGAAGCCGGGCCCGGTGTACTGTTTCCGGCTCTTCATCGCCATCGTGGCTGTGCTGCACACGTGTACAGGGAGCGCGCGAAATTCGAAACGCCCAGGCGGGCTGCTGCCGCGTGCTTATCGATCCTCGTTATCGGACGCGCGTCTCGTTGGCCCTCCCGACGAGAAAACTGCACAGCTCTGCCGGCTCTGTCGCTCGGAAACCGTCGACCGAACTCGCTCTACCAAACACAATCGTGTCAGTCGCTATCCCGCATATTTTCCTGTCGCGTATTCGAACCGAACATATCACACCGAAATCAAAATATCCGTGGGGCACGTTCTCTCTCCCTCTCCCTTTCTCTCTCTCTCTGTTGTTCGATCTCACAAATTTTCCTGAACGCTACTTCGTCTTACGTAATCACATGCTTATGCAACGCGGCACGAACAATCGCGACAACAACAATTCGGTGGCGAGGTACCCTGCGCGACAGCTTGGTACCCGACTGTCGGGCCGGTCCGGTGTCCCGATGTCCCTTTCCATCGAACCCAGGAATCCGTCGATCACCGCGTCACCACCGGTCGATCGTCATCCTCTCCGCGCGGCGATCCAACGATCCAGATCTACCGGTCAGCAGAGTCGCATACGAGAGGAACCTCTCATCACCGTTGGTCAACGAACGACAACACCGACGACGATAGAGACTACTCGGCTGCACCTCGTGGTCGAAACTCTCGGGCACCGATCCAGTGTCACAGATTCGTCGATCGATCGATCAAAATGAACGCGCACTTCACTGGCAGCGGCGCGCGCTCGTGGAATGATTTTAGCCGGGATGCGCACGCTTCTTCTGGTCGCACAGTCGCGTCGACGATCGTACGATCGTGTCCTCGGTTTGTCGCACTGTAAAACGAGGAAAAACACGCGACCGTCGTGTCTCTACCGGTCGCTGGGAACGAACGGTAGGACCCAGTTCGTCGCTCGACACTCAACAAGTGAGAGAACCGGCGTCCGCCTCAAGCTTCCACCGCCACTCGTCCGTCACTTCGTGCTTCTTCGTGCACTCACGACTATTCTCTCCTCTCTTTCCCCACGCTTCCTCTCGCCCACACCACCCCCTCTTCTGTTTTCGTTCGAGTCGATCCTCTCTCTCTCTCACTCTCCCTCTCGCTCTCGCGCCCTTCCTTCCTCCTCCAGCTTTGTCTCTTCCCTTCTCTTTCTTTCCTATTTTTTTCTGTCGATCCGCCGCTTCTCAGTCTGCGCGTCTTCCTGCCCCTCTTCTTCTTCTTCTCCTCCTCCTTCTTCTTCTACTCCTTGCCGGGAACCAAACGTCGTTCAATTTCCGCTTATGAGTTTCGCGTGCGCACATAAGTTCTCCCGGTTTCATTCTTAGCTTCCGCCAACGCCCCCGCAACTCACCCTCAACGGGACCAATGAATTTCTTCGATGGCTATAAGGTGCCCCTCGTTGCACGGTCCCGCTACTTGTTTGCCGGGCTCTCGTGCCTCTGTTGCATCCGCACGATCCTGTTCCGTTTAAACGCTGTTGCGGGTTTAACAATGGTAAAGGATTATGGAGCCATTTTCCTATGTAAGTCTTTGCGAGTGGGAGAAAATTGATAAAACCGGGTTAGATATTTTAGTCCTCGCTGTTCGCCGAGTGACAGGGCGGGGTGCGCGGACAGCATGAACGCAAACAGTATTCCGTGATCCATGAAAATCGACGGCGTCGACGGCCAAGAGATCGACGCGGACACCCACGCGATACACGCGACACGCTGTAGAACATCGTCTTTTGTCCAGGCGCGAGAAAGCCCGTCGGAAATAAATTAGTATAATCCGAAATAAAATTAGTAACACGGTGTGCGCGTCGTGTCCGAGGCCGATTTTCGTTGGTCCCGAGCGGCGAGGTGAAAAAGGAGGATTCTCTCAGCCTCGAGAAATATACTGCTCGCGAATAGATTTATTTCGGCGTTAACTCCGACGCGACAGCCGCGCACTCGCTAATCGTGTAAACGGATAATTTATTCGACGGTGTAAATATCGGGCACGATAGCGGTCGAGGCGTTTACATAACGCGTCGGAAAAACGCGAAACGTGTAGAATCATCGTCGTTTGCGTTTCTTGTTTTTCGCGTTTTCTCTACCCTGACGCGATCGCGTCCCTGTCTTTTGACGTGTCAGCGGGGGTGCACCGAGGATAAATAAATTTCGTAATATTTTGACAATCGTGATTGAATTAAAGCGATACGCTTTAGCGTTGATAGACGGTAATTAATATTTGCGATGCGCGCATGGAAAATGTACACGTACACGTACGCGCAGCCAGAAATGTAAATGCGCTTGTTTACGAGGAAGGTTCGTGTGCCAACAGAGACACCGAACCGATGAGTCACGAGCACCGTTGATTATCAACTCGTAGGCATTTACTTGGCCCGAGGCTCTCGCTCCAACAATCACGAGCGCCATTGTTCTATTCCGTTTCGTGTTTATTCTGTCATTGGATAAAAAAAAAAAAAGAAATGAAAGAAAAATGAACGGGAGCGGTTCTTGCGATCCACCGCAGTGATGGCACGAGGGGAAAAAATTTACGTCGCATCGGAAAATGGCAAGTTTTATTAGCGTCGCGACAATTCACGATCGAGGAGCCATTAGCGCTAACGAGGCGACGCGCGGATTATTACTATGATTATCTCGATGTTCGGGAACCTAAGCGGTGCACCCGCGTCATCGAACGAACGTTTACTTGTTTAAAAACAGTCGCTCCGGCGAACGAACGGTTCTTTCCACTTGGCGACGACGTGCAGTTAATTTTTTACGTTGATCGCAAACATTTTTCAACGGTGTTGCTCGCTTCGTGGAATAAACATAAAATTTCCATTAGGAACTGCTTCTCGAGATAAGGATCAATTTAAGTAGACAGGCGAAGGACGCTCGTGCTGCGACAGTTTTCAAACAAATTGCCGATATATCGATTGGCGATACGCTCTTCAGTCCATTGCTTTGGAATTCTCTTCGGACGAACAATACCGACGTTTGTTCGCGCGTTACTTACCGGAAGCCTATTAATAGGATCTTCGGTAATTGTAGTATACTACGGAGAAGCTTAAAGAAAAATCTTCTTTTACATTGTAATCTGACGTGAAATGATTAGACGATGACTCGTCCGCGGAGAGTTAAAAGATTCGCAGTAGCGAAACGAGGATAGTGTGCAAACAGCCGGATCCAGGTTCGGCCGAGTGTCGTGGAAAACTATTACGGTTCCTCGAGTAAACTGTCTTTGAAATATTCCGATGCGCACGCCAATTGGAAATTCAGACAATGACCGTTCCACTAACCCAGTGTATTGTTAGCAGTGTGTTTACAAAGGCCTGCTAGTTCTAGATTCGAACGTATAACAGGGGGTAACTTGGTTGAAGGAGTCGGAGTTAGAGTCGGATACGGACTCGGACGAGCAGAGGCGAGCCGAGGTCGATTCACGGGGGCCATCGAGGGTCATCGTTGCCATCGAAGTTTCATGGATATTTGTGGCCTGTTCCTCTCGAACGTCGCTGATGAATGCATTATTTATACACGACCGTCGCGTATCGTGTACATCATCATGAGCCGCCGAGCGACGACGCATTATCGATGTAGATTCAGCCGTCGAACGTTCGCTCCGCTCCGGGCTCCGAGCTCTCCACAGATATCGCTCCCAAGAAATTTTTATTTCTATCCTCGAGCACGCACCGTCGAATCGGGTCGAATACATTCAACTACTCTTACGAGATACAACGGGGTTTACAAGCGCGATACAGAGATCCGATGGCTTTGCCGTGTATGTATTAGGTTAGCGAGGATACACCAGATAAAGATCACGCGGCGATTTATTTTACTTCTATTTACAGAACGCTGTTCCTTCGCCGAAGAAATTTAATCTTGAGATTTTTCCGATTTTTATCTCGCCTTCCGACGGAGACCCCTAACCTCGTTGCACTATTTCTCGACTCCCGTACGAGATATTTGAATGAATGAAAAATGCAAATTGTAGCTGCATCTTGTCCGTGTGGCCGGGATTTTCTGTTTTTTTTTTTCAAAATTTTAGGTCACTCGGAAGAGGTAGAGAAAAACGATTCTCCGACGGTAGTTTTCCGAAGCAACCGCCTCCCACGGGGATGAAGACTCTTGACTTCGTAATCGTTTCTCTCGGCTCCTACATAAGATATTGGAACGAATTAAAATGCAGATGCTTGGCTCCACTTAGTAAATTTTTTTCAGAATTTCACCTCGCTCGCCGGGAGCAGGAGAGAATAATTTCTAATATATTTCTCGTGGAGTGGATCATAGCGAACCGATCGGAATGCTAGTTAAATATACAGTTCATCGTGTCGAGGATGTTCCGGGGAAAATATCTCGGTCGCTGTTCGAACGACACCGGGCCTCGTCGACGTCCGTTGCCTTATGTCGAATTCGCGTATGGTGGGGACGACTTAATTCCAACGCTGGGTGCAAGCCTGATTCGAATGTGACACCAACGCTGGCCCCATTTGAAACGTCCACACATGGTAATTCTATGGTCAACATTTGGTTTTGGACCTTGTTAACTGTCTACACAGTGTCGGATTCGCAGGTGGGACGTCGCCGAGAACTTTGGACCGAACCGCGTACGAAGACGCGAGTCATCCGTGTAGACTCCGCTAATATCGAATAACTCGGCTATCGATTCGCCTGTAAAAATAGCAAAATAGACCGTCCGTCTTAAAAATCGCTGTCAATTCACGGTGCACGGACGAACGGCGTTCAAGGCTAAAAAGTATTGCCAGGCGCAAACGATAAATTTCGTAGTACGCAAACTTGAACGCAACGCGAAACGCGTGTTTCGGGGTAAATTTTTTACAAAAATTTTTTACACGTCCCGCCGCCGAGTGACGTCGCGGTTAAACGAAATAATAAAATTTAATGCACATCGAAGTCTCGAATTTCCGTCCGCTTTCCGTCCTCCCCCGAACGGAACTTTTCGGATGCGTCGCGCGTGTATGAAATTTGACGAACGGTAATGGAATGCGTAGATTCCGGCGGCCGATTATTGACGCAACGATGAACCACCGATAAGCAATGACTCAAGCGTAGATGTCCGCCGCGGAAGGAAGACAACGAGCGCCCGAGAGATGTTACATTATTCATGGCGCATTTGCTTTCTAAGGAGGATCTTTTCAGGAGACTTTTTACCATTGAAATTGCACAGTGTTCGTTGAGTAGAAACGGTAATAACCTTTTAGGAAGATCTTATCAGGCGTTGCATCTGGCCGTGACGTCGCGTCGCGTCGAGCGCACTTAGAAATTCTTCGCGTGGACTGCCGTACCGCCGCGGACGAATTCATTTCGAGACCAGGTAACGCTGTTGCTCGTTATTTAAGCGCGCATTTTCTTTCGCTGAAAATCTTTCCAAGATCGTCGGAAACGCGTGGTCAGTTGCTCGACGAATCTAGAAAAATTTATTTCTAAAAGTTAGTTCTACGGTGCAACGAGTTCTGGATTATCTAGTGTTCACAGTTGCGTGCACGTGGTTGTCTAAAAGAATGAAAAAAAACGAGGCTATCGAACGGAAGATGGTCGGCTATATCGCCGGTGACCATGGATTTTCAGCGCGATAAATTCGTTCGGTGCCTACGGTTGTGCTTTTCGGCTAATTGGTGTAATTAATGGGCTTGGTCGAGTGATTCGATTTGACGGCTTAATGCGCCCAATCGCCCCGGAGTCTTCGGAGAGCATTGTACTATTTGCCAGAATTCCCGGCTATCGTTCGGGCAATGAAGTAAACCGATCTGTCGGCGGTTGCCACGTTACCTTAATTTCGGCACGCCTCTTCATTCTGGCCGACTTTTCTCTTATTAAATCTTTACTTATATTGTTGCACGACAGCGCATTCCTGGATGGAGATCGTAGATCCTGTGCCAACTGTTATATTAATTCCCAGCTCACGCAACAGCGTTATTTAGAACTTGAGACCGTTCGTCATTAGGTCTCATCGAGACGCCACATGCCATCGCGTTCGATCAAACCGCCCGAGGGTTGCCGGTCGAATCTTAGAGTCATTTCGAGATGACTCGGTACGCGGGAAATTCGCGTCATTGTAAAATCAATATTTTATCGGTCTTCCGCGGAGTCTTTACGCGGGCAGGTTTCCGCGCTGCGAACGTCACGCAACGTCACCAATCTGTCGGGCCGGCACGGAAACGAGCCGAATAGCTGCGATACTTTCGATCGGATAAATTGGAAACTGATCAGTATGAATAAACGTTGTCGCTCGTTGTCGTGTTTACACGTGTAATTAGCTGTCCGTCCGGTTTCGTAACAGTGACAACTGTAATTAGGTAATAGAGGTTTCACAGCAGTCGCCGATATCGAAAAATCGACGTTCGGAGGAGGCGCTAATTTTACGAGAACCGATGACGCCGGTCAAAGGCAGCCCTGCAGAATTCGGCGTGTTAATAAAGTATATTCGGAAAATGTAGGTTGACACACGGGACCGTTCCAGATACGCAAATTCTCCTTCGATAGAGCAGGATTTGGCAACGGTTCCCGGCCGCCGCGCTGCAATAGATTTCACGCGGGGGTGGCGCGGGGAGGAGGGGCTTGCAGCGGGGGGGCCAGATAACGTGGAATATTTTTCGCAGATATTTAGTGGTTCGACGACGGCTGATTTTATTATGCGGGTGGCGTTAAATACCGACTATAACATAATGCGGGTGCGCGCGGTGGAGCAACAGTGTATGTACGTGCCCGTCGGGTGCGATGTGTATAAATATTTGGCCCAGATCCAATCTGCAGCACCATTCCGCCTTAGCAGCGAGCCTTCTGCACGCACATCTGCTTTTCCAACGTTAAAGCCACTTGTAAAGTACGCGATGACGCGTCTCATTTTCTGAATGCGCCTATTCCTCCGCTGGACCGGCACCAAAAAACGTTTGAACAAACCAATCAGCCGGAAGAAATCGTTAATTTCCACGATCAAACGCCGCGCTATCTCCATCGTAGATATTAAAGACCGGCGAGCAGGCAACAGACGCTCCGTTGCCCTGGGAGCGGCGCCTCGATTTGCCCCCGGGGCAACCGGGCTCCGAGCGGGCGTTATTTTACGATGTTGTTCGGACACTTGTAACGATATTATAATAATGAATCGCGGTGCCAAATATCGTATATAAAGCAGCTGCTCGCCAGCGCCGCGCTATTGTAATTACTAATCCAATGAGAATTCGAGCATTTATTGATGAAACGGAAATTAATTTAGGCGAGTAATGATGTAGCCTTCGATCAAGCAATGTTTATTAAATTAATTGAACATTCACGCGATCGCTAACGCGCGCCGATGTCAATTCATTTTGAAAAGGGTATAGGCTGTCAAAGGGTATCGAATTATGCGAAATAACGACGGGAACGGTTTTTGCGAATTGAAAAATCCAGGGGAGGAGGGCACGAGGGGAGAACTTGATATCGCACCGGGGATCATCGGACATTTCAATGGTCGTAATTAGACGCGGTGACAAATAACAACAATTCGTGTCTTCGCATTTATTATACGAACTCGTAACTCGCCATGCCGGAAAAATATTTGCGCATTACCGTGCGCGGGAGGGTCGACCGACGTAATTCGATCCAACGCTATAACCGTGTTGTATGTGTACTCCGGCATATAAATATGGTATTTGCATGAAATGTGTTTTAATAGAGATTGCCGACGATTCTTAGTTTATTGTGGCCCGTTAATTCGGAACGGCGATGTTGGCGATCGAATGGAAATAAAACAACGCGGATAATGGTGGCTACAGTTATCGAATCGACCAGCTGGAAATATCGTTACGACGATCCTTTAAATCCCGTCCTGTCCGCTAATTAAATTCTTCGGCAAAATACAAGAATAACCTATTTCAATTGAATTACAGATTGAACGCGCGAAGAAAAGAATGCAGATGCCCGAGCGTCACGCAATTTGCACCGTACGAGAGCGATGCCAAGCCGATTCCACGCTGGCGCACAGGCTGTCCTATGGTGTTTGATTTCAATCGGTAGCCAAGCCTCGTACTCTCCACCCTGTGGAAGTATCTGTCCGCGGTTTCTCAGTATTCCGTCTCGAACGAATGCCGAACGCATTCAAATTGAATTCCGCGGTGCCGTGAGTCTCCGCGAGTCTCCGTTGAGTCCCGAGCGAGTCGCGCACGCTCGCCGGAAATCGTACGAAACGCGCCGTCTCGCCGCGCGTATCGTTGTTAATGACTTTTAGAATTGTCGCGCGTATCGGAAACGCGCATTACGTACTTCCGTTTAATGTTCGCCTGGTCGCTAAGCACCTGTTTGTCCGGCCATAAAAAAAGTAAAAAAAAAAAAGGAAAAACGGGAATGCGCTGCAAACGAGTTTAATCGCTCAATTAGCGCGCGTTCACTGTCCAATCTCGGACGCGATTAAACGCGCTGTAAATTCGGCTGTCGCGCGCGCGGGAAATCACCCGTCGCTCGGCGCGGCTTTTGTTGAAAACAATACAACTATTAAGTAAACGATTGAGAATTTTTAATAATTTTTTTCATAGATCGCCGCGATTTAACGTCGGATGGTGTCGAGCGATCAAAGCGTCACGGAATTTAATTTCATCGCACCGTAGTATCTCTTTTCGCACGGTATGTTTTTAGTTGATTACACAGTATGTTTTTTTTTACACGCGTCGCGTGTACGTTTCTGTACGGTTCGTAACGTTACGCAAAAACTTGAAATGGGTTGTTTCGAGCTAGGTGGAAATTTCATGGTTGACAGACAGCGACGGAGAAGATTGCGACGGTACGGAACAATTTTTAACAGTTCCGTGGAACCGTTCGCAGCAGCCAGGCTCCGTTCGGGAGCATAGGCTCGTGTAATCGCGTTCAAGTTTCTGAGACGAGCCACGCACGTTCCATCCAGCTGTAGATCGGTCGTTAACGAGACTTTATTCGGGTCCCCGGGCCGCTTGAATATGCATCGGGTAAGCACGGATTGTGGAAAAGTGGATCACAAGGATCAGCGGGTAAATAGAACTAACTTTTGCAAGCTTGCCGTTATTCCAAATTGTTCCGGCGAAGAAACGGACGTTGCCATTGGACAGAAGTTTGTCCGCGGAATATGGGACTTGGAAATGAACTTCATGCCATCCGCGCCCATTACTTATTCGCATACATTAAACCCCGGAGTTTTACATTTTGTTGTTCCGCGCTCGTTTAATTACCTGTTTCGCTTGTGCCAGACTAATTTTCTTTTCCAACTCGGGTAGATGGGGGAGGAGGTGGTCCGCACCGTGTCGCCTAGTCTAGTATATCGCGCAAACTATTTCAAGTATCAGAACTTTCGATCGTGCGCCGAGAGGCTACCCGCGTTTGCAAAATTTGGGTCACCGTAGACCCACAAATGGCCGCAGGAGTCTGCCATAAATTAACCCCTCGCGCCACCAACTTCCACGGTGATCGCACTTCTCGGTCGTTTCTAATTTCCTGGGTAATACGGGAAATTGATGTTGCTTGTACTGTTCTTTTTTTAAATATTTTCTACCATCTAGTGAAATATCGAGAATTTTTTCGGAATACGAGCAACGAGAACAAATTACCGGAGCGTCGGAGCACGATCGGTATCGGAGTGCGTTCTCTGTGTCGTCTGTGCGGTTTACGTCGTCTTCGGATCAGGAAACGCGAAGGAGAACCGTCTCGTTCGTGGTCGGACCCGGGCTGCAAACCCGATAACGCTTATCTTATCGAAGCTAGGAGATTTCGAGCCCATTGTCCGTCGGAGCACCGCACGCTTACCAGAAATACCAACTTGTTTTCTGCTCGGACGCTTCTCGCCGTTCATTTTAACCCTCCGGCGGTGCCGTTAATTATTTAACCGAAGATATTTTCCAGGACGTTCGACAACGTTGCGTTTCGTGTAAACGCGAATCGATTTTCACTAATCGTCATTGCAGGAAAACGTTCGACGAACGGGACCGGTTGATGCATCATAAATGTATTGTATACGGGTACGGCAGCGATAATGCAGTCGACGCGCATGATCTCTCTCGCTTCGGCGTCGCCGGCAAGTGTCCTCCTATACCTCCGAACCCCATCAATGAAACATGACTTGGCAAACACTTCGCTTAAAGTGAACATGCACTGACTTAAGGCAATTCCCCGACTCCCCGCCCTTTCCAAACGATTCCATTTCCTTTTCGCCGTGTCCCCATGCAACGCGAAAATCGAGGATTCCGGCGCGGCGCGGAGAGACGTTGCCAAGCTCGAATTATATATGTATATTTTTAACACCATACCAGCCACCGGTTGCCCAAAACACTCGCCTCCAGAAACGGACATAATAGCATCTCGCGAAATTATTATTTAAAAGGCAATTACGAAGTTTCTTTCGGGGCAGTTAGCGGGGAGTCATTAAAACGCCTACTAATAGGCTTTTCGGCGGCGGAACGGTGCCCGCGGCGACGTAAAAGTATTATCCGCGTGGCGGTATGAAATCATCGGATGAAATTATCGGGTAAAAGTGGCGATGCAGTTTGTTATTAACGGCGGGGGAGCAGACCGCATCTTTGGCCTCGCGAGATGAGCTGTATTAGGTACGTTTCCATAATACTTAACCTCCTGGAATTGTGAATAATGCAATCCTTGACGTTGCGCGAGAATGACGTAATTATGATTACCTCGGCGAGACGAGTTAGACTGCAATCTATGGTAGTGCTCGTCTTTGTTCGCCAGCGAGGAACGTCTGTCGTTGTTTAAACATTTCTGCTCGACGATGCGCGATTAATAATACGCAACGCTGCAGAAATCCTGGAAATATTAAACCGCTCCGTAAAATGGTATCGTGGCTTATCTCTCGCTTTTAATCAACTGACTAATCGATTGGATAAACAATTTGTTCCGACGATAGGAAATATTTTTCACTTGTCGCCAAATTTTGCGAAAGAGGACATTATGGCGGAGGGGGGGGGGGACGCTAATATTTAATTTGCAAGAGTTTTTCCGTGCGGTGGGAAGTTCTTCGACTTCGCGCGGATGTTTTGAAGTTGTCAGAGTGGCCGGCAATGAATCAGACTGGGCAAAAGTGATCGTCGAACAAAGCTGTGTTTCTTCGCCGGGTTTAAATTACGGGCTGGAAGCTCAGGTTGATCGATAATTCAAGTTTATCGTGGGCTGGAGTTCATCGGGGGATGACGTAACGCACAGGCGGAGCGGAGCGGCGCGGCGCGCGGCGTAGCAGCGATCTCGAGAATGGATGGAACGTGGATGAAGCGTAACACGTGACCGAGTATGTCGTTACTTAGGAGGCAGGGGCGGTGTCAGTCAAAATAAACAGAATGTCACGGGTATAAATAAAGCTTTCACTTTCTTTGCAGCTCCGCGGGCCTCGGGGTTCGGGCTTTCTTACGGTGAATCGAGACAACGCCCGGGCCCGGAGCCACCGACTCGAGAGCTCCCGTGATCGACGTGCTTCCTGTCGGAACCGCCGCTAAAAGCGTCTGCCGCCGTCATTAACGAACCGAGTAATTATAGGGAAAATGAATCGGGCAATCCGTCGCGTTTTCGGAGCCTGCGCCGTCTCTCTCTCTCTCTCTCTCTCTCTCTCTCTCTCTCTCTCGTTCGAGCGCAGAAGCGAAACATTTACGCTGAGAACAAAAAGAACTCCGAAATACCTCGCAACAATTTAACTCCTACTATTTCTTGTAGACGATCCAAAATAAAAATAGAAATAAACGTTTCCGTTTTTTCGAAAAATCTCGTGACCTCTCGCGGATAGAAATGTCAGCTTTTTCGGGAGCTTTTTAGAAAGTGTTTTCATTTGGGAAACGCGTCGATCTTCTGTTTCTTTCTGCAACAGGGCAGGTACACGATGCACGGAGAGCCGCGTTCGCCAAACCGTTTTCACCCTCCGCGTCACGTGTACCTATTATAACCCCGTGATTTCGCGTCCGAGGTAAAAAAAAGCCGTGAGCGAGATAAAAAAAGAACGAGCGCAAACCCTGGTCCAGCTGGACGGTTAGCACGTGACGGGTGTCGTTAATATTTCATTAGGATTCGTTTTTTCGTCGTCGACGCCGATGCGCTGTCATTTTATTCCCCGCCGGTGCCGCCCTTTCCCCAAAATGGCAGTCGGATTTTCCCCGCGGTTCGAAAAGTTCCCGTGTTATGGCTGCCTCGTGTATCGATCGTGCTCGTCGTACACTACCCCCGAGATTTTTCAGCGACGAAATTTCAATGGAACATTAATCTCTCGTAACTCTTTCTGGAGAATGTACCCAGCAAACGTGCCATTGACGATTTTGTAGTTTTTCAAAATCTTTTGCGAACACTGTAACGAAGAACACTGCCTTACCGACACGGGGGTCTGATTATAACGTCATCTTCCCGCGGATGTCAGTCGATTCAAGAACTATTCAACTATTCACGTTGCACAAATTCATTTATGGAAAATAATGGAATGAATTACCGAGCATCCATTACATCGGAAATTATGGACAATATCGATAAATTTAGCGTCGCCATTTCTGTAAGGCAATATTCGCTAAAAGTTTCTGTGAAAAGATCGGGATGAATGCAGAAATACAGTAGCAAGTGGCCCGACAAAACAGCATCGATTATTTCTAATTGGCGTCGTAAACTTTCATAGATCGTTTGCATATCATTATACGGTTGACGGTGAGTTCAATTAACCATTTATAATCAATCTGAACGGTGCAGAATGTTAAAAGGGTTATATTTCTCAATGTTCAAGTACAGACACACCAGAGAAGAAGTTCGATTCAAGTTTGACGATCGAAGCGAATCTATTATTCGGAGACTCTGTTGATAACGTTGTGAATGATACGGCAACGGTAATGGGGCTTTAGCGTCCCAGAAAGTTGAGCCACGAAAATACATCGGATGTCAGGTCTATTTTTATACCTCGTCCGCGCTATCGCCTCGTTTCTTTCTCCGTTTCGGCTATTATCTTCCGACAAATCGGTCAGATAAATTGACAGAGTGCAAACAAGTGAATATTAATTGCGATCTGCACACGGTGGCTCTCGATTATTTTAGCCGATCGTTCAGACATATTGCTTCTGTTGCGTCTTTTTCGACGCGTAATCCCGGCAGCCCCTCAATTCAGCCAATTAATTAGCAGTCGATGAACAGGCTTTGAACCGCGGTCGCTGTCGTTGTCACCGGGAAGGTGGAGAACTAGAAGACGAGACGAGACGAGACGAGACGAGGGTTCGGTACGCCTAATATCTCAGAAGCTTTCATAAACGCAAAGGCTGCGGCGGGCTTCAAACCCTATTCGGTTCGACATTTCAATTATAATAATTGCAATTTCAGAAGAAAATTACGATCGACGCGTTCATTGATCCGTAATTCGATACCTAAAATTCTCAACAATATTTAATAATATCGTTTCTTGCATAAGGTTTGACAATAGTCGTTGGACTGCCAGAAAATCGAAAGCGGAAGGAAGCGGCACACTGGAAAAAATTTTGTAAATTCGTACTCACCGCTTCTGTTCTCGCTGTCCGCCGGCTTCATTTGAATCGGATGTCGCATCTGGAAAAAGGAAGAAGAAGACGCTGCATTATTAATTCGCGCGTTCGTTACCGCGTCCGGTAATGTGCGTCTGGAAATGTTTAATTTCGCGCCGGGAAGGACCGTCTATTATTAACGTCGTCGTGGAAGGGCCGTGTTAAAGTCGTTTCGGAACGGGCATGTAAAATTCGTCCGGAGTGCCATCGGGACTTCCTGAAATATGCAACAACCGGCTCTCTACATGCCGTGTAGTTACTGCTCGTTTTCACGTTGGTTGCGCGGCGCGAGCCTCGCCTGGTTTTATTCCGAAGATTTCTTGGCGACCCGTTTCGCCTCGGAATCGATTCCATTTCATCTCGGAGAATCGACTGTTCCATAATACACGCGGCGTAACGATTATGGCGGTGTATCTGCCCGGTTCGCGAGCCTCCGCGTTACGTCGTTAGACAGAATTGGTCATTTTTGGGAGTCGATGAGACGACGAGAATCGTTCGTTCGTTGCTTCGTATGTTCGTTCGTTCGTTTTTCTCTGGGAGTCGCGGAATTCCACGGGCGTGTAAAAACAGCGGGTAGCCGAGCTCGGACCGGAGTAGTCGGTCCAGGAGTTTATTTCACCCGGCGAATCGATATCGGCGAGTTCGACTTCCAGGGGACCAGTGTGTACAAAATCATGGAATCGGGCGCAATATAAAGGTACCATGCAGAAACCACTAAACCCAAACGCAGGGGTCGCGTTTAGCATAGATATGAATTTCATACTGGCTCGCGCCACGATACCAGAAATTCCTTCGCGTCTGGAAGATCGAGAAGATTCGCAAATAGAATATCTTCAACTTCCGCTCCTGAATATTATACGCTCTTAAGCGAGCGTATCGCTTGGTCCCCTATCCCTCCCCCTCCCCCCCCGTCGCTACAACGGAAAGCTACTTTACCTAGAAAATGAGAAACAAAAAAAACATCCAGCTGAATTTTTCAAACTGTTCACTGGTGGATTTCGCTCTTCTCTCCTTTCGCTGTGGAGCTTTTGCAATGAAACATTCTCGCTGTTTAAGCCGATGCGCTCGAGCGAAAATTAATTTTTCCTTCGTTCTCGAATTGCTGGCTTTGCGAGAACGAGAGAGAGAGAGAGAGAGAGAGAGAGAGAGAGAGAGAGAGAGAGAGATACAGAGGGAGAAAGAGGGAAACGATCTTTTTCCACGATTAACCGGGGAGGTTGAAAAGTCGAATAATCGTTGGAATAATGATGGATCGAGGTTCTGGACACAACCGGTGCAACAAAAAAAAAAAATAACGAACGCCACGATTGCGAAATAGATGTATTATATAATCCGCGAAATCGGTTGTCCGTGATTAATTTCCTCGAGGATATTAACGCGACGGATTTTCGCGGCGAGGGATCGAGCCGGTGATTTAGGGGGCAGGCTGAATTCAGGCTATCAGGCAGCTATCCAAGCAACACAGCCGCTTGCACTATTTATTACCTCGAAAAAAAGTCTTCATGGTGAATTTACGCCCGATGAAACACGGACTCATGAATGCGATGAGCTTTATATAGCCGTTTGCATTTTTTTTTTCAATAAACTGCAATTTCCCTCAGACTTCACCGTGATCGGTGTACATGAATTTTAATCTAACCTGAATTCGTACGAACCGCTGGGTGACCTGTTTCCCATTAATTTCCGCTAATTGGAGGAGAACAGTCGAAAATTGGATAGGTACAATTTAAAGTTAAACGGAAGTAGGAAACGTCATTCTGCTCAATTAATTAAATTATTGAAGAAAGAATTTTTCACTTCCTCCTTACAATTCTTTACTCTCTGCTTACAATCGAGGCATGACATTTTTATTTTGTGGTAAATAATTCCTGGTATTAATTAACGTGATTCGTCTAAATACTCGCTCCTACATGCTCGACGATGTTCGAACTTCCTCCCCGAAGGAATGGAGAAGCATTTCCGCAGTTTTGCAGGGGAGCGGCGATTCTTTTCGGTGAGTGGTCATCGAGGGATCGGCCAGAGATCGCAATCGCGAGAATAGCGGTGACAAGGGATGGGAGTAAATTTAAAGTTGCACAACCGAGAGCCGGCACGTTCGCTCCGCTTTAAACAGACACACTGCGAGATATCCATCCCCGTGTTCGCCCTCTCTCCCCCCCCCACCTGGCAGGCCACCTCCCACTCAGTTATCCTTTTTTTTATTCTTTCTTTACCCTCGTCGCGAAACTCTTCAATTTCACCCCTCTCCCTCCGCGAGGCCGGGCCGCTTGCACCCCCTTTGCCCACCCTCTTCTGCTTCGGGGAACTACAAAAGTGCTACTTCTCACTTTCACCGTCTGCTGACTCTGACTTTTAATCTCCGCGACTCGCCTTCCGTCCGCGAGATACGCGCGCACTTTTATAATATTCGAGCCCAGGATACGGGGACGAAAGGGCGCGAATAAAGGCCACGGATAAAGGACGACCCGCCGGTCTGAAACGGCCGACGGATTTAAAAGTTACACCGCCGACTATGGTAATCATCTGAGCGAACGGGATGCGATCCCTGGATACTGGATAGACAGCAGCCCCGGGGAAAGAGCCTTGGCCCCCGGCTGACGGTCTGCTATTGAAGGCGATCCCGAAAGTTTCGCGAGGAGGGCTTCGTGGGCTGTGCTCTGTCTAATTGCAAGACAACTGCGTAATCGTCCAGAAAGAATTCGCTTTGTTACGATCAGAGGCGTACGGTCCAGTTTCCCCATCAACCCTGGGCAACTAATCTTTCGCAGAAATGACGATTGAGGTGTTGAAACCTTGCCTCTTGCAACACGAACTTCTCGCAACACGAATTTCTGGTTCAGGTATCCGTGGTGTAAGGAAGAACCCGTTGCCCAGGAGCAGTGTGATAGAGAAGAGTTCGAACAGACTGGGAAGGCCACGTGGGTAACGAAAACTGAACACAGATAAATCCTGAATGTGGTCGAACGAATCGCTATTATTTGCGCTTCGTTGTTCGTGGACACGAGTCTTGCAACGAGAGTGCTTCATTAATTTTGAGTAGTCTTTAACCACGGACAACGTTCTTTCGCGACCAATACCCGTTTGCTGAACACGGTTTCGCCGTTTGGGTGGCGGGCCATCAAACGTTAAGAAACAATAAATACCGCTGGAAAATAGCAATCAGGAGGATCGGTTTACGATACGTTGAAGGGGCGAGGAGGATATTCGCCGCCATTACTCGGTCCCCCGGGTCGCAACACCCATTCTTCCTCCTTCCTCGAGGATCATAAAAATAACCGTCTTCCAGTGGTTTCGAAATGGGGTCGAGATTAAAAGTCACGATGAGGTGCTAGTCAGCAGCAACGGCAACAGCCAACGGTGGTAGCAGGATGCGGCTTTCGAAGGGAGAGAGCGCGGAATTGCTACTTTAGCAGTCTGGATGCGGGCTAAGGAGGATAAAGAAGCCTCGGCCGTGGAAACGAGCGGAAAACGAGAATACGTAAGCAGCGGTGTAACTTTAAATCGAGTTCCGCGGCATCGGTCCCCCCTCCCCCTCCTGTCCGGGTTTCCCGTCCAGAGATACGCGAAGGGAGGAGAGAGAAAGAGAGACAGAGAGAGATGGCTTGGTGGACGCCACGCCACACCACGCCACACCATGCCACGCCATGCCACGACCAAGCCCGGCCATCCCGTTTCCGGTCAACTCGACCCCGTGGAATTGCAATCTTTCGGCGTTCACCGGCAAATTAGATCCGGCGGGGATCGAATTAGACCGAGCGGAACAAATTTCGCGACACCTTCGCGCTGTTAAAATTGAACGAGATTAAGAATTATGGAACTAGTTAGGTTCCGGCCGCGCCGCTACGCTCTGCCCAGCTCCCCGACCTGTTGATCGCCGCGCTCTCCAATTTTACACCCTGCGAGACGATTTTTCTATTTCGAAAATCATGCCGCACAACGACGCACTCAACGATATTAATCAGTACTCCGCCATTGGATACAAGCTTTTTCTACAATTTGGGAACCAGAGGATTATCCAAAAAACAAGAAAATTTCGAGGAGGTCGATCGATCGATCTCGACGGGGGAACGTCTTCGCTAACGAACCCAGCCCCGATCCTTCCCACGCATATTAAATTCTTTTATGTTTCGCGACAGAGGCACGGCACGCACCCTTGAATGTCACAATATCGCGGCGTACCATAAATTCCGTGGTATTTCATCGTAAAAGGCGATCGCAGGTTCGACGGATCGAGGGGTTCGGTTCGTGAGAGCTCCGACAAGGCCGCGTAAAAAGGGGGAGCTCTGAGGAAGGCGAGCACGCGGGGGGGCGAATATTAAAATTGACGAATTCGGCTCAAGGGCTCCGCCGCGATTGCCGTGTCGCTGGTTAGAAATTCGTTTCGCGTTCCACCGCGTCGGCAAGCCTCGCTGCCACGGAAAAAAAGCGACCGAGGGTGGTGGTCGTTGAAAAATCTACATACGCCCACGGGCGTGTGGAAAATTAGGAAGGTCGCTCACGATCATGGGAATCGATCGAAATCAATGTTCTCCGAGCGCGTTATCCATCGGAGCCCTCGCCAAGCGGTCTATGAACAACGGATGAAATAGATCCAGGTCTGAACGTCCGCAGAAAAGCCCGGGATTCTGCTAATAATAATCGGAATGCCGTCAACGACGACAGGCAATAAAATTGATAAGTCAACGACTACGTGCGATAGCTAATTTAAAAAAAAAAATTTTCGGTCCCAGTAACTTTTTGCCGTGCTGAATGAGCGCGTCCCGAAAATGTCCCGGTCCGCGGGAAGCGGATCACATAAATTTTTATCGCGTAGCGATCACTGTCATCGCTACCGCGCGGCGCCGGAGTGGGCGACTGTGGGAAGAGTCGCTCGCGAACGTCCCCGGCTTCCGGTGAAATCAGTAAACGCTGCGACGTTATTCAATTTCCGCGGGACTCCTTCCAAAAAAAAGTTCCTTTTCAGTTATTGATGTTGCGCCGAGTTCTCGAGGGTTTTTGCCGGCTTATCCAACGTACGATCTCGTCTTCATTTCCGCCACGTCGACGTTCTTCCACCCTCTCGCCGCGTATCCCACGCCGCAAACTTTGAACGCCGGTGGTCCGCTTACGTTGGCGAAATACGTGAGCCCTCGGCCCTTGGCCCTTACACCACCAACACGCTGTACACACTCCGACGGCGTATCAACGAATCGACGTTATTGCGTCCCGAGTGTTGCTCTGCATAATGTTTGCGGCTCCGGTGCCGGCATGGGGCCGCGCAAAAATGTCGTGAAGCTAGCTTAAATAAATGAAAACAAGTGAAAAGAAGGGGAAGCGAGTAATTAGAGCGTGAGCTGTATAGTATTGTTTCTTCTGTGTGCACGAGAATCGATCAAAAATTGCCCCCTCTCGCATCGTCTTGCTTATCTTTGAAGAGATCTTTTTATACAGCGTTTGACACTTTATCAAAGTTCAGGAAGAAAACGGAAGAATAGACGCGAGTCGAATCCCGCAGTAGTACGAGTCGATCATAATTTGCCACGTTCCGGCAAACCCTTCCTTTAATCTTCGTACGCTCTTCGAAATTAGTTGCATGAGAGATCCGAGGAGGATGACGCTTCACCTATTTTTCCTTTATGCTTGAGCCGTTCGTACTAGCAGCTGCTTTAACTTCGGAACCCGAAAGGTTCTTCCGACCTAGAATGTTCCCATTCTGAAATCTACTGAATATGTACTTTATTCATTTCTGTCAAACGAGGATTGATGGAATACTTTCATTCTATATTCCCCGTTTGTTATACTTCTTCCTGTAGAATCATTCGCATTCTGGCTATACAACTAGATTGAAGACACCGTGCATGAGAAATCGTAGCGCGGTAGACTCGTGAGAATGAATGTACACTTTGACACGTCTACCGATCTCCAGTGCTAGCGGGGCGGAATTAATTTTGCGCTGATCCTTGCCGATTCCAGGATTATGCGACCTATTTCGATGGAAAGGTTCGATCGGACTGTCGAGACCGGCGAATAGTTTGGAGAATCGACAATGACAGTTGCCCTCGACGCTCGCGATTCCGTCGGAGGCGAGACCGGGCCGAATCCTGTAGGAAATGAACAGACGTCAGTCACGCACAAATGATCGTAGCGTGCGTTCGGTTCGACAAGGGAGAGAGGAGGAGTTGGAGTAGGAGGAGAGACAGAGAGAGAGAGAGCTCGCGCGTTCGCGCACGTATCAATCACCGGCTAGTTTACCGAGAGCCGGCTTGCCAAGTAATTTAATCACTTTTAGTGCCCCATTGGTATTCCGGAAAATCCGGCCAATCGACTGTAACGGATCGGATCGCATTTTCCAGTCGTTGCGCGTTAAATTATTACTCATAACGGGTGGGCCCTGCTCGAAATTTTCCACGGAAATACACCCCTCGATTCTCTCCTTTTTCTCGTCGATATCCCCTTTTTTTGTTTCAATTTTCCCCGTCGGCAACCGATGCACGCGCGCGAACGGTTTTTTTTTTGTTGTTGGAGATCGTGCGCGAAACGAAACTAACAAAAAAAAAACGGAGAGGCAGAGAGAGGGAGAGACGACCAAGAGTCACGATCGCTGACGATTACATCGACAACGATTTCGTTATCGGCGCGATAGAATTGTTTCGCTTTCCCTCTCCGTGTCGGTAAATTCGGGGGAACTCGATTAATCGATCGCAATAGCCATCCCCGGCGCGGCGCCGCGTCCGCCAATCGCTGTACGCGAAATTATAGCTCATAACTATTCGCATAGATATTGGTGTTTTCACGGCATCATCACCGGCGCGCTCCTACATTTTTTGCATGTTCGCGCCCCGGCCGCCATTGAATTTTAATTACCCTGTAACGAACGGGCTTAAGCGACAGGAAGGTACAATAAACGGCCGCGTTTCGTCTGGCCCAATACGGCGCGGACTTCTTTCGCTGAAATTAGAGCGCGGCCAGAACGTCCTCGGCAAATATCAAAAGTTCGCGGCAGTAGAACGGACCTCGTTTCGAAAAATGAGAAAACCGTCCTCTGGTCGGGGTTGTTTTGGTCGCGCAAAACTCGTCCGGCCAAATAATACGTCCAATTATCTTTTACTGCCGATTATCCCGCGAGTCGTTCGCATAATATTTGATTGTGTCGCAGTGTGCGCGATCTATCCCATTTCGCGCGCGCGTCCCCCCAACACAACCACGGCGGCTAGAGAGTTTCGTCGGCGTGCCACATTTCTCAGGGAAATGGGAATCGATTTGAAGAATGCCGTTACGAAACTGCAGTTGGCAACACGCCCTCTGCCTGTTCCTCTCCGAGCGCTATCATTTCATCCCTCTGATCTCCCACTCTTCTGGGTCACGCTTATCCTTCTTCCGCTTTCGGTTTTTCATCGACACTTTGCCCCCCGCTCCTCTCGCGGTACCACTCTTTTCACTCGCCACCGAATATCCCTGCCAATGCGAGTCGCGTGCGCTCGCTTTTCCCGTCCCGCACCGCGTGGATCGAGTGCCTGCTGGATCGATCGCTAATTTTCCCATTTTAGTCGTCCCCAGTGTACGGTTCGATATTAAAAGATCATTCAACAATCGGACCGACGAGTTTGGCGACTTTAAATACATCATCGAAGGAGGATAGGATTAATGTTGACTCAAATGGCTCGAAGAACATTTAATTAGATTTAATTAGATCGATTGGATCGTACATTTCGGAGAGCCGTGGAATGAAAATCTGTAAGTGATAATAGCAGAAAAAAAATATTCGCCGGTGATAAACAATTTTCCCTTCGGACCATTTAATTTCCATACAGGATCCCTTTCGTTGTTGCCACTTTCCAAGATAATCAACCGCATAAACTCGCGCTAAACGCCCCGTAGATAACGACGCTGCATCGCGCGCTGTACGTTATTTCGTAGCCGGGGTGTGTAACGTGCAACGTTTTAAGCTGCCGCCGACGCCGACGCCTGGTTGCCCGTTATCGAATTCCTTATTTCGACAGCGGCGTTTCCACCGGCCGGAATAATGCGTAACAAATTACAAAGCCGTCCAGGCAATCGATTTCGCTTGTGGCAGCGTGGCCTGGCCGCGAAAGTCTCGGAAACACGGTAGCGTATGGGCGCGGTGGACGCGGGTCGTCACTCGACGCGCGACGCGACGCGGCGCGACGGCAGGAAAAGTCATTTTGGCCGGTAATTAGTTGGCTGAGTCGCGACAAATTGAAAAAGTTAGTGAGAAATGGAACGCAATTTAGTCAACGGGCATCGCTACCGGCGGCGGCGCGCTGTTCCGCGGCCGCAATAATCAAGACCACCCGGAATCGAATGTCTCTTTTGCTTGCCGTGTTTCCGTTGTTCTACGGCCGATCAAACTTTCGAAACGCCGCTTGTCCTTCGTCATTTCCCTCCGTCGCGTCGCGTCGATTCCCCTCAGCTCTCGCAATTCGTAAGAGCTAGCCGCGATTGGAAAAGTTAAAACTTGCTGCCGTTCACGGGCGTGCGTGCGCTCGCCGTTGTTCGTTCTTTCTGCTAATAACTTGCCGTGCAATAAGCGAAATTTCTATAATTCAATGCAACAATTTTTCCTCACGGTATGGGATAATCTATGATAGGAATTATATTGAACCCAATATTAGGTTGTTCCGGCGTGGATTCTCATGCAAAATTAAGATTGCTCGTAGTAATTGTAACTCACAGACGCTATTATAGCCCTTTTTCCATAATCATTTTATTGAGACAATATACAGGGTGAGTAACCTAACCTTTGCACCTCAAATATCTCTGCTGATTTTGTAGATACGTCAAATGTCTTAAGAATAAAGTAGAATGGTTCAATCGGGTTCACGCGATGCCAAAAATATTTTTGGTTTTATGTCACTTTTTTTTTAAATGTCAAGGTCACCTCCATTTTTTAAAAACGGAACCACCCTTTTTGAAACACCTACAATGATAGTCCCCTTCATTGGGAATAAAGTGACTATAAAAAAAAAAATGAAGGTGACCTTGATATCATTAAAAAACAGCAAATATATTGTGGTATGCGTGAGTGGACTGAGTGGCTGTATGTGTGGTATGGGTGGACCGTGTGAATGACGAGTGTTTGGAACCGAGCGAGCGAGAATGTTTAGTTTAAGATCGCCGATTACCGAAGTGTCGGGCGAGGGTCGGCGTCTCGCGAAATCAGAGTCGCGTGAGATCCCGAGCGTTTAAGAAGGCTCTTTCTGTGAAGACTGTGAGATCTGCGTGTCGCAAAGTGTGTTTCTTAATGATCTCATATTATTCTATTTAAATAAATACATTTTATATTAACAATTATCAATATTCCTACAATATTTGAGGTGCGAACGTTAGGTGACTCACCCTGTACACTCGATTTATATTCGATCATCTCGATTCCGTCATACACGCATAAAATCCGCAGCCTATCAAAATCTACGCAATAAGTTTCGCAGGGACGAGATAATTTTTAGTGGACCAGCGTAGATTTCGACCGGCGTGATTGCGCAGGGATCGTCGTCGCTAAAAATCCTGTCGATTTAACGGATCCGAGTAGCGTCCATTTCCATTTTGAAAACAGCGGGCGCTTTACATCCGGAGCAAACAGATAGTAGAATTATTCGGGTTATCGGCCGGATCAGTCGACTCCGCGTGAATCATTAACGTTGATCGTCTATCTAGTGAATTTTAACACACGTCGAGCAGCCGGGGGAGAGAAAAGGTTTCGTAATGTGCTCGGCAAGCCCGTCCGCCCGCTCGCTCGCACACGATTAAACCTCACCCCTTCGATCGTGCTCACAGATAAAACGTATCGCGTGCGCAACGGTGAAGCGATGAGGTCACATCGTGACACTTTTCAGGATAACCAAAATCGATAGTTTTGCGTTTCGACGGACCTAACCGACCCCCGTTAACAATTTCTAACGGCGAGCCACCGTTCTCCCATCGATCCCGAACCATGTATACTAGTTTTTTTCCCACGGACGAGACAGAACAGGGCCATCGGATAATGTATTATCATACGCAGCGTTGTTTTCTATAATTACCAGCGTGCGAGCGCGGTAACTATGGGGAGAGTAGTGCGCGCGATCACTTACGCAAGAAGTTACGTGACCCATCGAGGCAGTCCACGGCCCTCCATAGGTACTGCTGCGCGATCGGTCGCGATAATTACCAGGGAATACTAATAGTACGCGCGATCGTTACATAATTACTCGTTACGTTCGTTCTAGTCGACAATCGGTCTCTTTTTGTTCGATTTTGAGCAATCTCTCCCCGTTTCCGTTTCTCTCGACGGGGAGGAAAACAAGAGGACTGGCTTGCGTTCAGTCCCTTGGAGATTCTCATATTTCAATATTCTCATTTAGCCGGGAGACGCGACGAAACTTCGCTCGCGCGTCTGGAAGGATGTTGCTCTCTTCCTCCAGAAAATTTTCCCCGGCGCGGCTGTTCGGCCCCCCGACGAGACCCTATAGAAATCCCTGGGCGAAGGGAGGCAGAAGTTGCGAGTCGAAGACAATATAAACCGTAAGGGCAAAAGAACGGGGCCGGCTCGTTAATTTTATTCGCGCGAGCCCAGGACCCCACCCCCCACCCTCATCAGCGCACGCCTTCGTCTTCGTCATTCAGCGAAACAAAACGCGGCGAAACAACGAAGATTACTCAGCTTCCGTACCGGAGGCATTTGAAGAAACGACCTATATTATACGACTAGGCTTTCTATACTAAGCTCGGGAAAGGGGTAAGGTCGAACCGACGAGCGAACGGGCGAATGAACGAATGAACGAACGGCTGGCTGCCGTGGACCTGGGCGGGGGCGCATGCAAGAAAAAATGAAACGATACCCCCGCTGCAAAAGGGACACAATGGGTCGCCCTTTAAAGCGCCACGATGCGCGATATAATGACCCTGCGAGGCGCGATTGCGATTTCGTTCCCCAGCCTGCCGATACTCTGACCAGTCGATAAAGTATTCGAGACGAGCTCCGTTTCGGAATCGTTCGCAAGATTTGAATAAAGAAGACGTAAAAACGAGGCAATCTTGAACCGTATTGTACAGTTCTTGGTGAGAATGTGTCGGAAAGCATCATCGAATGATTCTGCTTGGTTCTCACCGAGTCTCGGTCGATTCGGCGTCGATGGAGGCGTTCGAACAGGTTGGTGATTAAATATATCACTTTTATGAATCCAGTGTTTCGCCATTGGCCAGATTTTCGATAAAACCAATTGCGACCGCACACGTGTATCCGGAGTTTCGCGCGGATGTTTCACCATATTGGCGTGTTCCTTTTTTTTTCAAATTGGAGAGCAGTTGCATCCGCCTCGAACTCGATCGATAACTGCCGCGTCCCGTGCATCGGGAATCTAGAATGAATTGCGCGCGTGTCGGTAAATCGCGCGTTTACATCGAGTTCATTTTAATAAATCTCGTCGTCGGAAAACACTCCTTCCAATTCTTCCCGTGTTCCGAAAAAGAACAAGTCTCTGAGACCTCTAATACTACTACTACATAGGAATTAATCCAATAAATCGCATTATTACAGACTCTAACACTATATTACAATCGTATTGATTTTTTTAATGGGTCTTCACACACTTTTAAAAAACAATCAAGTAGGATTATCGGATAGTTTAAGCACCATGAGTTTTTGTGCATGTCCCTTCTTTGTTATTGTACGTAAATTCTTTTTTCTATTTATTTTTTTCTCTTTTCTGTTTATAATAAAATAATAATAATAATACTTTTTCAAATATAACGTAAAGATCAATGGATTGACAAAAAAAAATTTATTTGAGAAGTTTAATAAGATGTCGGAGATGTTCGACGGCTAAACAGCGGCGCGTCAGAGCGTTCGGATACGCGAGAGCGTGTGACGCTCGCGCACCGTGCGTCGCGCGTTTCGACGAGCTTTTCCGCACGGTCGAAGAGCAACGACACAGGTTCACCTTTCGAGCACCTACAAGACCATGTTAAGCACGGGCGAATTTTCAGCCGTCAGGCCGAAAATAAATCACGGCTCATCGCCGCGGACGTGGATCATTCTCTAGTGGCGTCTCCTTTTCTTGCTGGCGCGCGCGTAGCGTCGGGTCGCGTCGCGTCGGCCGAACAGAAACCCGTTGTCTCCGTTTTTCTCGCGCCACGCCGCAAAGGGAGGTGGAACCACATCAGGGTGTGGAGGTGGTTGTGCAGCTGCGGAGCTGTCGAGTTGTAGAGGTGGCGGAGAGATGCGCGGACAAGGGACACGGGACACGGGACACGTCTGACCCACATTTCCGTTTTAAATAACGCCAGCGGTTGCACGTTTGTTCCTCGCCTAGATTCGCGCAATCGTTTCTTCTTTCGTCACGGAGAAACCGTTCGTGGCGCTCGACCACGCGCACCTACCGACCATTCGATCGCCGTTCACACCAGGCTACGGATTTTTAAACGGTTTCTCATGTTTTTTCGACCATCCGCGATCGTTCCTCTGATCCTCCGCGCGATCCGAGATTTGCCGCGAATGTACATCAGCGGTCCGAGAATTAAATGATTCGTCATCCTTTCGAAATTTATCAGTAGACTGCGGATTTTTATGCATTTACGAAGAAATCTAATAAACTTCAAAACACTCTCGCGATGTTTTCAATGTGAGAAACCTATTAACGAAACGATCTTCGAACGAATAATGTTCTTCAATTTGTTATAAAGTTTACTCAGCGGCGGCGCTCAGGGCAACCATCGTCCCGCGTACGTGGTTAAGGGTAGTTAAATAAATTGCAGCGAGCTCGAACGATTTCCCTTAACGCGTAGCCGCCTTACGGGGAAGATCCTTCGTTCTTGCGCTTTCAATTGTCGTTACGGCACGCGGTGAGCTAACAAAAAGTAATGATCGTCGTTATCGCGGCCAGATAATGACCGCAGATGAAGAAGCACGAGGGATTAAACCGTGACCGGCGAGTTGCCGAGCATCTCACACTCTAACGGCTTCGATCTCAATTTTTCAGCCCGCATCTCGTTCGAAAAAATCGCTCGGTCTTCTTGGACTGAGAAACGATTGAATCCTAATCGATGACTTTTTCCCGGTCCCTGCCGATAAAAGCGAAACGCTATAGGATTTTTCCGCGGCAAAAGTATGTAGTTCCGCGAACTAAGGGATTGGTGCTTCGGGTGGTAGCTGGCGGTTCGAGATCCCAGGACAACCGGAGAACCGTCGGATCTCTATTC
Source organism: Lasioglossum leucozonium (assembly GCA_028454225.1). Lineage (NCBI taxonomy): Eukaryota > Metazoa > Arthropoda > Insecta > Hymenoptera > Halictidae > Lasioglossum > Lasioglossum leucozonium. The sequence continues at coordinate 8,344,735 of CM052209.1, read as the reverse complement.
TGGAAGTTCTAGTCTCCGCCGTGAAATATATCGGCACTGGAGCACCTAGGAAAGGAGCTATGGTAGGTGGTGGGTGGTTACGGGTGGTGTTGGGTGGTATTCGGGGGGTGGTTCGTGGAGTCACGAAGGGTGGAGGTCGAGAGGTGTGGCAGGGGGTAACAAGGGTTCCCTGGAGTACTCGACTCATTTCTCCGAGCCAACACAGACCCCTCGACTCGACGCCACTCGTGGAAACGAAATCTGATACGAGAAAAGCTAAACTCCTTCAAATGCACAAGCCGCCCCTATTTCGCCCCTCCTTGTCTCCTTATTCTCCCCCACTTCAGTTTCTCCAAGCTCTCTCCTACTCCCTCTCTCACTCTCCCTCTCTTTCTCTCTCTCTCTCTCTCTCTCTCTCTTTCTCTCTCTTGGCGCCTTTCGTCCCTCCTGTTCTCGACCCTTGCTCCTTTCAGCCACCCACTTATACTCAGTCAACCCTTTTCATCGCGAAAACGTCGTTCTGCAATTCACCCGTTCCTTTCTTTTCGTTCTTTTTTTCTCTCTTTCGTTCGTCTCGGCGGCTTTCACTCTCTTCCTCGCAACCCATTGCATTCGTGTTTCATCGCTGGAGAATTCTTCTTCGGTCCCTCGACTTCTGATCAGACTGATTCCCCCCACCCCACCTCCCTTCCCCATCCCCTCTTCGCTGCCGTCGTCGGCCCTGCAACCGATGAGAACCAGAACCTCGACTTCCGACTGTTTAACTCCCTTAATTAACCCAGCGGAGTCACTCGAATATCGCCGAGGATTTCGACCGGTGCTTTTTGTTTTTACGGCACGCGACCTCCTTCGAACTTGCAGCGAGGGTGCACAGCGTTGCAGAATTTCTTCGCGAGCTAATTTATAATTTTTGCCGATGCCACCGTCGGTGCGGAAGAATTTTCTTGGTTTATTCTCTTTTCCGTTTTTGTCGAATTCAGTGTAGTTGCGCCGCGCACGAACGTGGAAAACGAACGCGCAAATCGATCGATTCTCTCCGTTAATCGCGACACGACGAAGACGGTTACCCTGTGCTGCGAGTTGTAAATTAAAAAGCGGGCCCGGGAACGTGGGACGGGTAAACAACGAAGCGTGCGCCTGTCATTTTCCATTTCATCGACCGGTAATAAGAAATTTCGCGGTAATTGACTGGTCGACGCTCGAAAAGGAATCGCTTTTGACTATTAATGCCGGCTTGGGGTTACTTCGAGGCTTCATAATGCCGGGTAACAAGAAGAAATTTATTTTCCTTTAAGCGAACTTCATTATTCTAGTGGAGGGACGGAAAGCGAGAGAGGAAGGCTGACTAAACCGTTGGGATAGAGCGAGGGTGCGGCGGCGGGGGACGACGAGGTACGACGAGAAACAATAACGAGCCTGATGTCGCGGACAATCTAGTCTCCGCGACGTCGAGGTATTATTATGCTCGTATCTACTGACAACGGAACGACAAATGTTTTTTTTTTCCCGGGGGCACGCGAGTGGACTTGAAATGCGATTTGAATTTTAGATTTTAATTAACATCCCGGAGACCGGCATTTATCCGCGTATTCGACCCTGTAATTCTGTCCCGAAACAAACAGAAAATTCAGTTATAGGGGGCAGAATCATTTGCATGAAATACACAGCGCGGTGATCCTCCTCCGTTTGGAACTGAACGATCCCACCAAACTATAGCTTTATTCCCACGAAACGTGATATATCGTCCCATGTAGCCCAGTCGATTGCGCGGCGTATTCAATTTACGAAGCCTAATTCCAGCAAGTTACAGACGCAGGAAGGGGGAAGGATCGACGGGGGAAAACCGCACGTGTCGTTCGTCTCCAATATGCGAGCGCGGAGCAACCCATACGATGCCGTAAAATCCCTAGAGCGTAATTTGTACGGCGATAAATATCCGAGGTTTAGGCGAGCGAGCAAGCGAGCGAGCGAACGAGCGAATCGACGAGCGAGAGAGTAGACGAACGAGCGAGCGAACACGGCCAGTGCCGCCGCCGAGCGACGATCAAGAAAAGCTCGTCGTCTGCGGCGTGTCTCCGTGCAACTCGCTCGACGGATCACCGATGTATCGGAACCACCGAGGAAATCAACGAATACACGCCGCGTTAATTAGCACGATTTCTTAATGAGTACGGAGGTTCGTTGAACGCTCTACAACTATCTTTACAGGCTACCAAAGACTTGGGAATTTTAGGAAACCGTTCAAGCTCTTCCAACGATACTCGGACAACCAGGTACTCCCAACGACCTTCGAGGGACCTTCAAGGTCTTCTGTGGATCTACAGAACCTTGAAGGTCACCCGAGGACTTCCAACGGTCTACAGAGACCCTTTAAGGTACCCTAAGAATCTTCAGAGGCGTAACCCGATGATCCTTAGGGGACCTTCCCCCGGACTCCTCTCGGCTCGAGGAGGAGGAGGATGGCGAAATGATCCTGCTCTAATAATACGTACACTGTCTCGCGATAATTAAATTTTAACACAACTGCGCGGACGTTTGAATCTGAAATAAAATTCTGGTAAGACGGATACGCTACTAAGACGGATGAACAAAAAGAAATGAAAACTCGTTTGTTTTTCGATCGGAACTCCGTCTGGCCTTTGTTTGCGCCTTTACATAGAGCAGCGTGCGCTCGCGCACGGACCAAGTTACTCCGGGTCTTGGTCGATGATAATTATTCTCGTAAATTCAAGCATAAATGCGCGTCGCCGGAATGGAAACGGGGCGAGGGGAATTGGTAGGTTAAATGCTCGTAATGACATCTCGTAATTGCATCGAAAGTTCGCGAGGAAACTGTAATTATCGTGCTGGTGCAGCTCCAACGATACCATCGGTCGCGTCTCTACAACTGACGGGCTATCAATTTCGATCAAAAAAAAAAAAAGAAAAAGGAAGTAGGTATATCTTTACAGTCGACCATCATTGTGAAAAAACCGCGAGAGGTTCGTCGGATATCGACGCTTACGGCTAAAATTTCCGAATGCACTGCAGACGGAAACCTCGTGCATCACATGCCGACAAAGGACGGTTAGTCAAAGGATTCACCGTCGGATCTGATTAATTTATTCGAATAACCGTTGGTATTAGTATTCATTATTCCGTCAATCTGTCTATTATGCGATTTGTCGGCAACTGGGACAATTATCTGGCTTCAGGCGTTCATTATTCGCCCAGACGGATGTACTCGTTGATCGATCGCCGGTCAACGATTCCGATATTTTCCAGCGTTTCGATCGCACAGTACGTAACGGTAGTACAAAGATCGCCTGGCAATCTTAACAATCCAGATCTCTGTCGTTTCCCGTTCGAGAGTAGAATGTCCGTCAATAATATCGAAAGAACATGTACATACCCCGCTGAAGGTCTTGACGTTGTGCAGTGCATTCTGCGCGTCCAACGCTGCCTTTCTCGTGTAGAACGTCACGAAGCAACATCCTGCAACGAAAATAAAAACGAAACCAATTAAACGTCAGGAAGGTAAACGGAACGTGTATATCGTAGTCAACAAAATTCGCTATCGGTACTTTTACAGCGTGCAGTGTACGCCGCCGGGTCCGGCGAAGATAAACAATATACCAGTAGGATTCATCGTTTCTCCGTACATTTAAAATAATACGTTTCGAACGGGATAATAACAACAGCGGTAACAACGGGTACAGATAAAAAAAGGGGGGGGGCGGGGGTGGTCGTTTCCTTGAGAACGGGGTAGTAGAGGTAGCAAACCTCTCGCATACTGGGAATCAGTATTCTCTCGCAGCCAGGAGAAAGAATTACCTAACGAATGGACAGGCGACGACTGATATAGAAAATGGCGGGGTCGTTCGAGTCGGTCTCGCTCCTGGGAAGCTCATCAAGGGGTTTTCTTGTCCCACCCCTCCATCCCTCTCCCTCCCTCGCTCAGGTTGTCGCAGCTGGACACCACCCAAGCCAGAAACGAACGGATTGGATCGGTCGATAGTTTCGAGTTGCCAAAAGTTCGATACGCCGTTGTATTGCTACCGGTGTTCCTCCTGCTCCGCCCTCTCGCTCGGTGTTACCTTCCCAGAAGGGAGGAACGGGCGGATTTGCACCAGTCGAGGGGGAGAAGAAGGGTTGCGCACCCTCCGAACGTTGCAGTTTACGAATAAGACGGGCGGCGGCTGCATAGGTATCTCTCAGCCTCCTTTCGCTCGTTCACGTACTAGTGCAAGGGGCCCAACCCGTCCGAGACGGAGAACTTTCGAATTCCAGCAGGAACTTACATTACGCGAATGGCCGGAGCCAAATTGCTTCTACTTTGCTGCGAGGAAAAAAAACCCGGCGGGATAGACCCGCCGTTTCCGGCGAACGGATCGAGACCCGCCGATATTTACGGAGCACGTCGGCCTTCGAACAACGTTTCAAGACGCTAATGCCGCGCGCACGCTTGATCCTCCTCGAAGTTCATCCAACGTGGACGCCGATCGTTCGACGGCCCGGCGATCGGAGGACCATCGTGCGCCCACGGGCGACCAGTTAAGTTGGGGAGACACGGTTGAACGGGTGTCTGGAAGATGGGCCAGTATGTTTTTTAATTTTGTAGGAGCGCAACGTTGAATTGCCTCCATTGGAAAACGACTGAAAACTGAGAGACTTTTCTTACGGTTTGTTTTATTGACAACGATACGCGCCGAGCTACAAAACTAACAGGCACATGCTGCCTTATAAAAATTACAAGATTTATTCAGACAGCATATTTAGCATATTATTACATATTATTTAGCGACAATTGCAAAATAACAAATCTAGAACTGGTCATTTGACCGGTTGTGGTAGGTTTAGTGGTAAATGTCAGAGTATAATGAGTTCAAAACATAGTACTGGACTGTTTTAGACAAAGTTTCAGGATCATTCACGCTGGTCTACACTGTGTGATTACTGCGAATTTTACACATTTAGGAGAAAAATTAGTAGAAGATCTAAAACCATAGAAAGATTGGAGAAATCAGAGGAAATTGATAGGAAACGTTTAATCCTTTAAAATTGTTGAAGAACAGTGGCGGCTCGCGTATAGGCACTGTGGAACTGCAGCACCCCCTATTTCCACTTGATATTATCGATAACATTTAATATAATCAGTCCTTTTTTTCTTTAATTTTTTCTTTATACATGTCCAAATAATCCTGAAGCTTAATGCCGGTAGACATCCCCTTTTACACAATTTTAAAACAAAGGCTAAAAATTTTCTGGAGCAGCAGCCCCACTAATTTTAGCCACGAGCCACCACTGTTGAACAAACGAATTGCCTAAGTGTCCGGCGCCGCACTCTAATCATTACAATTCCAAGCAGATTGTATTTATTCATTCATTTATCTACATAAACTGACGAGCGTATCCCGAGAGGACTGAAAGACGAGCACATCGGACTGATAGAAGGATTCGACGACGACCGAACCGACGGGAAGTCGAAGGGATATTAATTGAAAGACGATCGCATTGTAGATTTTTCTGGCTGGCTCGGCAGTAGTCTGAAACGTTCCGGTATCGAGAAAGTAACGAGGTACCCGATACCCTCGAACGAGACGCGGTCTACCGCGACCGGATGCGTATAATTGAAAAATGCGTAACAGGATATCGCAGCCGAAGGCGGCAGCGAACTTGAAATTTTGTTCCGGCGAAGTTTTCGTTCGTGCTTCCGCCTCGTCTTGGCGTGGCTCGGCGCGGCGAGGGGTTGAAAAGTAACGGAATTCTCCGGCGAGCCAAGAAAATGAGAAATTTGATATTATCAAGGAACGTCTAATTGACGTGGCAGACAGGTGTTCGGGCCGGAATCAAAATTCACTTACGAAAGGTATTGCGAGAGGCCGCCTCTCCTCTTCGCCTCGCACATCCCTCCACACCGGAGGAAATTGCTTTTACACGTGTACCCCCCCTCCCCTCTCTTTCTCGAAGAGTATAATTATCGAAAACTCTGCTGTATATAGAATTATCGTGTCGAGAGAGTGTGCGAGAGAGAGGCATCATACGATTGTTCGATCAAAGTTCAACGTTTTTATGGTTCATCGACTGCCGCCCGGTATTAAATTGACGAATGGCGAGCAAGCACTGGTTCGAGCATTGACGAATCGCAGTGAACTGTCGTGCGAGCAGCCGAGGGTGTAGCACGGGGTGTTAGAGCGAAAGCCAGGGTAAACCGGAACGTGAAGGGTGGCGGTCAGAGCAACTCTGATTTATTCGCAGGTTTGTCGAGTGGTAGGTGGTTCGCGTTACGTCGTAGACAGGTACAAATTTGTCGGGGAGATTTTCGAATTTTTCTTTTTTTTTTTAATTGTACCTCGCTTATCCGAGGGTTCGCGGGATAACGAGGTTTGGGGGGACGGGAGATCGATACGGTCGCGCGTCACGTTTCTCCGTTCTGCCAGCAGAAAGCGTGCATCGTTCCGCGATATTTCGCTAATCAGTCCGAAATCCCGTGCGGCTCGTTCGCGTCTCGAATGTGCTCGAGAAATAAGGAGAAACGGTCGGCCGCTAGTCGGACAACACGCGACGACTTTTACAGAAAACTACGGGTACCGCGACTTCTGTCGGGCGTTCTTCGCGATCGTCGATGTAATATTTAAGAGGGAAAGTTGCTCGAGACCCACCTCGAGGCACTCTTCGTTACTAAAACATTAAAGGATCGCGTAATCGTCGCGCACAGATCCGACGTAAAGGGCCCGCCCGTAATTTATTAATCTCTCGCGTGCCGTATCCGCGCAACTCGGGCCACCGAATGATAATCCATAGGAATAATCAGCAGTTGAAGCGGTTCGAGGGTTTCGGATGGCTCCGGCGAATCATAATCGCGCAAACTCTCCGGCTAGAAATTCAGGAACAGAATAGAACGACGTCGACGTCGCGTCGCGCCGCGTCGTGGCGAAGAAACCGACGGAGTTACGTATTAATTTTACACGGATCGGCTGGTTCTGGTGTGCTTGTTCGAACGAAACGAGCGAGCTACATCGAAATCAATTTTCCTGTTAACTCGTCACCCTAATAATAATATGATTACTAAAACAGCAGTTAATCGTCCCGTATTGATCGGAGCAATTGCTCACTTGTCATCGATGATTCGTCTGTTACAACGTTTCAGATTCGCCCGGTCGAATGAAATAATAACGGCCGCGCGCCAAATTATCGCCAATCAACGTTTATTTAATCCCATTCCCCCGGAAAATATTACTGCACATTTGATGTGTCATTTGCTGCGGACATTTATACTTTCAACGGTAGGATGAAGCGATTCGTTTCTAGAAAATAACATCGGCTAGATAATGGTGGTTTAGAATTAGGATAATGGAGTAATTTTTTGGGGCGGATGGCGAAACTTTCACGAAAAATATATTCTCGCTTACATTCGCGACTAGATTTCAAATAAAAAACGGCTCTGCGCGAGTCCAACGAAAGGTGGAAACGCAAACAACGGGATATCGATTGCAGAGGGAATAGAGCGCGGGTATATAAACGTGTTCGATCCAGGGTAAAGCGTGTGCGGTATATAATGAGTCGTATCAAGGTATCCGTTTATCCGGGGTCAGTCGTCGTTAGGAGCCGACGAATGAGTTTAATTTGTGCTTCGAATTACTACGTCTGCAAAAATCACGTCGAACGAGTAGAACGCGGCGCGGAGGCTCGGCCGCCTGCAGGGCCACGGTCACCATTAGGAATTCCCAATTGACGTCGTAATTATCGCTAATTGGACTCCGGATTATACTCGCGCGACACGCCGCGCGTGAAACGCTCGTCGTTCGAGCTGCGAATTATGCATTGCCCTTTCTCTACGTAGAGTCAACCCATTGGAAATGGCATCGAGACGACGCGCGACGGGGACGAAGAAAGCTTACCTTTAGGGAGGATCGTATTCCCACAATGACAGCTGTGCTTCTGTTAATTGGGACACGGATGTCCTGACCCGTGTGCCCGTCCCATTACACGCCTCGGTGCTTCGTCAACTTTATCGCGTCAAGGATTTCCCTTGGAGCGAATATTTTTTTTTTTTACCACCCCCGCGTTCCAATCGACTCGTTTACCACTGTCACTGGCACGGGAGGACAATTTTACTGGAATTATTCAATCCTCTGTTCGCGTTGCCTCGAATTTTATACCCCTGTCACCGTTAATTAACCCCTCGCAATGCGATTTTCTTCGCGTTCACAATGCTTTCAATTCCATTAAAAAAAAAAAGAAAAATACATTGAAGAGCCACTTAGCGATTTCTCAGATGTTTCTCCGCAGGAATTTAGTATATGTAGAATGTGTAGAACGACACCTGTTCGATAAACAATTTTGTTCAATTTTATTAGCGAGCGATTATGGTAGCTTCTCTAAAAGAGAAGAGATTCGCATCCACGCGCGTGCTCGAACGTCGAGTTCGAAAACCGTTTAGGCGGGGTGTCGCGCTCTGGAGTGCTACTTTTATTAGCAAATATCCAATTAAACGCGAGTCAATGCGATCGGTGCTTCCGCGCATTTATTCGAGATCGGCGGCAACAGCTATTCGAGTGTCGTTATCGAGTCTGTGCTCGATTATAGACTTTTATTCTGGCGAGCGATGCTCCACGGCGAACCCGTAAAGTGGAAACACAGCAGCACCCTCGAGAACTTTAGTGCCATATCGATACCGGAATAATATCACTTGGGAATCAGGTGAACGAGAAAAGATTATGCCTCGCGTATGAATATAAACACGAGGTAAATTCACCCGCTGGATCCAGAACTGCTTTAACGATTTCGCAGGATTTTTCTGATCGTAACAAAGTGGCCGGATTAAATGAATTTTACGACCCTGTGTACTTGCGAGCCGGGCAGACAATTTCAATGTTGCTCGTGCGGTCTAATGAAAAAACAATTAGCCCGGACGGCGGAATTCGAGACGGGGGCTTGTAAAAACGAGGGTTTTCACGGAAAGCAGGTCGACGAGGCGAGGGCCGAGATAAGGGCGTTAGGGAGAAGAGAAATAAAATCGAGAGAAATATAAGGTCCGATAGAGAATCTACGTCACTCGAGAGACGGTTGCACGTACCAGTTGGACACCGAATTTATGAACACGATCGATGGTTCGCTTTGATGATATCTCTATCGATGTCTCGGCGGACTTTACCGGTCCTCTTCCCGGGGTCTCTTATCGGGCACGAGCGTGGGAGAGAGGATAGAGGCGAAAGATGACAGGCGAAAGGTGCAACGGTGCAATGGCGCAACCGTGGAACCAGAACACACGGTCTCTCCTAGATATGCGAGGAATGATACCAATTTACGACCCGGGACGAGTTTATGTTTTCTCTTCACGACCCGCATTCCTGTGTTTTCCTCGAACGAACGCGAAATATTCGAGCCCGCCCCGCTGCATCCACGTCCGTTACTTTCGCGCTATAAAAATCTGCCCGTTCTTGGATTACGATTATCCTCCCTGTCGCAGGGGCCACTACATTCATGCCATATTTCGAATGATCATTGAATTCTCGAGCTTTATAGCCTCCTCTCCCCCTAGCCCGCTACGCTCCGAAATCTTTCCACTCTTTCCTCCCGGCCGGAACTCTTTAATTTTCGTTTCAACGGCAGACTACTCGTAGCTTAGCATTCCCGACAAATTCATTTAACCGTTGTTCTCCAGTTTAGGATTTCGTTTGCCGTATCCGTCGGTAGTTGATTTTTTTAATTGGTCCGAGGATTAATGCTCGGTTCGGTCGAACGTGTCGAGCCCATCGATTATTAATACCGAGCATGTAAAACCGCGAGCGCCTCACCCTGCACGCTGGCCCCGGAAATGATCGCTAATTAGATTCATCCGAATTGCCGGTCGCGTATTATCGTTTGTGCGGTCGGTGCCAAAATTATCAGGTCGCGTGGTCGGTCGAGGGTAGCGACGGATAGTATAGGGCTCGATCAGGACAGAGCAACGAACCGAACTGAAACCGGGGGACGAGCCGCACCGGAAGTGCGGAAAGGTATGCCGGGGGCTCTGCGAGATGCGAGCATTACCTCCGCAGCATGTCGCTGCTAGATTTCCCTGTGGGCTCTAATCACGCATCGGCATCGAAGCAGTAGCCGCCGCCCCGCGTACACCTGGGATCGCCGGCACGAGTGTCGTATAGCTGGCATAGAGGGTATCAGCGATCGTTTATCCGCGAGAACGTTCCTACCTTTTCGAACGCTCCCTCCCCCCGTACACACCCCCCCTCTATTCCACCATTCCCGAGCAGTCACTGACTACAAATCGACCAGAGAACATTCCTTCTTCCTCCCTTGCGGCGGCAATAAACATTTTCTGCTAATTACTACAACACTCTAGCTTCGATCATTCAATCGATCCAAAGATTCAAAGGTTCAAAAAGTCAAAGATACAAATATTCAAAGATTTAATTATTCAAAAATCGAAAGATTCAAAATTTAAAAGCTTTAGCGCTAAACCTGTCCAGCACTAAAAGCGATTAAAATGTTTTAGCTTATAAAAACAACAAGGCTCTATTTATTTAGATTTTTTGCAATTGTTATCTCAATATATGCTTGGATAAAAAAATGTATCGAGTCAATTTCCATAGTAAATAACTTCATAATTTCAATAATTGTAAAATGAAAAATATAAAACTGGCCACTCGACTGGTAGGTTTAGTGTTAATGCTGCTATTTATCGAAGCAGCTAATTTTTAGTCCGCCATAAATATCCTCTGTTTACTAGTGCTTCCAAAAACTGCACGCGTTACTCGACTCCCGAACGGTGTGCAACTGTCCGGTTCGAAAAATTCTGAGAAGAGAAGTAGAGCCCGCGTTTTTAAGTGTGCAGGCCCCGCAAAAATTTCCCGTGACGCTCGCCGTGTTGGTGTTCGCCGTTCCCGAACATTCTCTCCTCCGGCTCTAATTAGAAGTTCGGATATATCCGCTTGAGGACGTTGCATCAGAATTCCGACCCGATAGGATGCGTAGTTAACACCTGCGCGTATGTATCCGCATGCTTGTATCACGGCGTCATAAGCCGGATAGGTTTTCGCCATTTGACTTACGACGGAGAGCAGCATTGTAGCCCGGCAAACAGGAGCGAAATCGGTATTTCATCGAGTTTAGGTGTTTACGTGTTTATGTATACACGCGCATGAGCGCGATCTAACCGGAGGACGCCTTTGACCGATCAAGCAACGTAAATTCTCTGATTAGGTCGAGAACAAAGGCGAGTCTCTAAGGAACATCGCCTGGATCGTGATCGGCTGGTGGCCCGTCGGATAGGCAGATCGATAACCTGTATCGAACGTCGCGCCACGGACTGGCCCGAGTATCGACAGTGTGCTCTGAGCTCTGAACCTTCTTCAACCTAATAATTCACTGTGATGTCGATTTTCAATATTAGGTCGACCGTGCATGGAAATTCTCCGATGATTCGTTCCATCGTAATTCGATTCCCAAGACGGCGCGGGCGAACGTGAAATTCGAGAAGGACACACGTTCCGAGAAGAGTTAGTTCGCCGAGGCTGGTAAACAAGTTTCTCGAAATGTTCGAATATGTTCAGGCCCAACATAGATTTAGTTTTTGATATTTGTACAGATTTAGATTGTAGTTACCAGTAAGACCTTCGCCCCGTCATTAACGTATAACCGTCCCTTCGAGCGCGACCGTGGTAGCTGTAAAACCCATGAGGCCATAAAGATCCGCGATTTTCACTGTAGTTTTTTTGGTTTATTGTATACATCTGGTTGCCAGGTTCCGGCACTTCTCATTTTTTTCTAGTCCGTTATTTTTAGCATGCTTTGCCAAGGTCAATGTGCCTCCTTATTTTATTATCTGCCACGGTCAAGGGTCGAAAACGCCCGAAATTAGTTTTATTAACGGAAAACCCAAGAAGGGCGGGATCTTCCACCTCTCCTCCCTAATTTTTGTACATTTTTGCAACCAACCAGAATGTTTCACCCCCCGACAAGACGACGAAGCCGAAATAGCGTCGAACCTTTTTTCCTCAGATAGTCGATAGATCCCTAGAGCAGCACATCGATCGTAGTACATAGCCGGTAGAACGTCGCGAGACAACGCTGCGGGAACATCATAGCTATACATCGCCACAGAGCGATATAGACATTACATAGTACAGTAGTCATAGTTCGTTTTGAAGTAAATTAAAAACAGTGGAAACCAGAAAAACATTATAATTATTTCCCGATTCTTCGGGTGGTCCTTCGAAAGCCTAAATTGGAAATTTGTCGGCACACACGTGCAAACGCCTACAATGCTCGAACATCCTAAGGATAAACACGAGCATTTAACAGAATGTATTCACCGGTTCGAATCACGGGTATTCTCATGATAAACGTAGGGCGCAGAGGTAATTCGAAAAATCGTTTGCGGATTTGAATCTCGCCGGTCCGACGATAAGAAACGGGGAGTAAATTGTCTGGAGTTGGTTGGTCTGCGGCGAAATGGTAGCGGGTCTCCCCAAAGTGCGGCACGATCTTGGGAACGAACGGCGCGGCGCAGAGCCGGGGACAAAGAGACGGTCGGTTGGATCGATCGACATTTGTTTATGCAAGACCATTTCCTCGAGCACGGGGACTTCTTCCGGTTCTTCCCGGCGAATCGTCGGTATAAGCAACTTCGGGGGCGGGTGGAGGGGGTCGGCGAGAATGGTCGTCTCGTTTCGGTTTGGCGTTTGCTAGAGCAGTGCGGTGCGGTTGTACGCGTCTGTGTAGGCGGCACGCCTCGAAAGCGGTTGATCCACCGAGCGACGATACCAAAGACGGTATTCCCGGTCTGTGTCCGTAGTTTCGTTCATTCCCACGAAGGTATCCTTAGGATTGGCAAGGGATCGCAATCTTGGTTTTATCACGGAAATCTCGGTCCCCCTGTGTCGTCTGTTCGTGCAGCTTCTGGCTACGATCTCCGAGCCGACGTTGAACACGGGGCAAGACGACGGTCTTCTTAGCCTGCAGCTTTCATGGACGAGCGGGTCCGAGAGTCAATATAAGACTCTGGAAGCCGAGACGATCGTATCGGGAGTTCGATCGATCGACGATTCGACTTCCTGTTCGTTCCCCACCGTCTGCTTTGTGATCTGTCCGCGCGGAATTCCCGATGCCTGCCTGTCGCGGCTGATTGCGGTAAACTCCGGCGACATTCGTCTAGCAACCGACGCCAAACTAGCTCTCGCGGAATGCTCGATCGATGCCGAAGAAACCGATTCATGCTGACGCGACTGATTCACAATTTCCAACGATAGAGAAAGAGAGAGAGAGAAAGAGAGACGAGAGCGAGCATTGTTTCCACGAGCATTTTTACCTAGGCCCTGCGAAATTTTCGATTCCTACCGCGTTGACGAATTTTGATCGAGAGCACTGACTCCTAGCCGCAGTATCCCGCAAGATCCGAGAGATTTAATTCGAAGAGAAGGAAGAAAATGTCTTTCGTTTGTTTAGCTAGTCAATTGAAATGTTTTTTTTTTGAGAATACGCAAACTTTGTAGCCGTCACGGGAAGATCACTTGTTTTTCTCTCCGTTTCAAGAGGGGTCGAGGAATTTTCATTCCGATGATGGTAGACGACGGCAAGATTTTTCGAGGCCGCGCGCATAGATGTCTGTTTGTCTGTGTCACGTGAAAAGAGTAAGGCGGCAGAGACAGGAAGGAAGAGAGATTCAAATACAGCACTTTGCGACATGGCATCTTTACAGCAGCCGAGAAACTGTTATCGCGGGGCGTTCCCGGGATATGTAAAATTTTCATTTTCACTCGGAAAAAGGAGAGGCGACGACCCCGGCAACGAACGTATCCACCTCGCACGCCGCGCGCCGAGTCATTTTTCTACGGGACTCTCGGCGATCGAAACTTTAGATCACTCCCCGCGAGGAGAATAGAACCTTCTCCGGCTATTATGCATTTTCTGCGTTTTAACCGTGGATGTTTATTGCGTTACTGTTTTTTTTTTTTTGGTTTTCGAAGAAGAAGAAGAATACGGAGAATAATTCAGCTGGTGGTAATATATTCCCGACTACACTTTTTTACGCGCGTTTCGTTAAGAGACACGCAGGTTTGTTGTTCCATCAGAGCAACAAAAGACACGATTATTCGTTCACGCGGCGGCATTAGTATTCAGGCCGCGTAAAAGATGGCTTCCTTCCGCGAGATAATATTCTTTAGGAGTTCGACTGCTTAACTTATTCTCCCTCATCCTCTTCTTCATCCTGCCCCACTCCCACCGCGTCACATGCAGCGATTATTCAGCCTGCCCGTGGAACGAGGTGTCGCTTTTACGCATCTTCGACCGATCAATTGCGAGAGTCTTTCTTGCCAAGCGGTTCTTATTAAACATTGACGCTCGTAAACCGCGTTTTTTACGGTGCTTGTATTCCACAATGACAGGGAACTTCTTTGTCGATAGCATGAAACTTCACGTCGCGACCGCGTCCGTTTATCGATCGCGCGAGTTTATCTTCACGCGGTTTGCTAGGGAAATTTTTAGCCGGGTGCTTCCTCCGGTAATTGACGCACACGATTTTCTTGCATAAACATCCGCAGGCTAGTTATTAACTGTTGAAATGTAAGCTTTGCATACTCTATGCCTCGATGGTGGCCAATGGAAAGACGCCCTGCGATTTTCGCGATTCGAATGTTTGATCTCGATCGATGTCTCTCCCCAGTTCCGACCGAGCAATCGACGTGACACCACGTGTTAGTTCTTTCTTTATATAAACGTTTTGTTAATTGTTCCAATAAACTTACTATAATAATATACGCGACGCGTAATTATTTGCGAACGAAGTTTCAGGAGTTAACAAACAAAAGTTTAACATTAACAACCGAATGTAGCGAACATATTACCCACTGCATATTGCTGGAATCAGATTTACTCGGAGGCAAATAAATTGAGAAAATCCTAGCCGTAGTTGAGACTCGGGATTAGACCGCACGCGTGCGCCCGCGCGGAGGGTAGGTAGTATAAATTTCGCGCCTGCTTCGTCACTGTTCCCGCAGAAATTGATTGCTCGGCGAAACTTCAATTTCCGAAGTGGCGAAGAAAAGCACGGGCATTGGGCAAAGCCGAACAAGCCAAAGGCTCTAACAAGAACTAGATTCGCCGGGTCTCGTTGATCGGATTCGTGGCGAATAGAACCCGGTAATCCGTACGATATTAAACACACGGTTCTTCGTGGACCGTTATGCTCGAAATTGCTTTTCGAGATATCTAAGAAAATCGGTGCGGTCGGAGCAGAGGAGTAGGAGGGAGGGGAGGAGAATCAGCGGCCGCCCAGCTCGCCTACATTCCCTTTAATCATGCGGGGAGTTTCAATATCTGGCCCAGGTTCTAAGGAGATTAATCGAGAGTCTCTCCTCGATGCTGACCGGCATCCGACTCCTGTGTCCAGTGCCGGGAGCACCGCGAAATTGCCAACAGGCAGTTAGTTAGTCACTGCTTCCACTAATCTCGCCGATATTAATTTGGATGCATGAAACGCGTGTGCACGCATGCACATACCGGAGTGCAAGCTGGCCTCTCTCGCGCGCATGCACTCCCGCTGCCAAGTGCTCGTGTGCGCCGCTCTAAGTACACCAAGTAGGCCGCTAAGGCGGCCAGCTGGCTGCTGGGCCGACCATGATCAACTGTGCGCAGCATAATAAACGGAACTGTCGACGTCAACGCCAGAAGGGGCCAGGAAACAGGTGTCCTGTCTGCGAAGTCGTAGACAAGCAAACGAGCCGTCCCGTTAAGATGCTCCTGGACTTGAGTAATCACGCGTTAATAGTCGATTACTCGCCGGACCGACGGACACCGACGGTATCCCCGTCATCGGGCCCGTCCATTTTCACGCGCGAGTCTATTTTTCTTTCGGGAAAATTCGATCCTCTTACCGCGTGGCTATTTCGGAAACGAATATTTATCTTTCCCGCTTAACGGACTAGACCCCGGAAACTCGTTGATTCGTTCGATTCGACGTAGATCTATCTTCGTATCCGACGTAATAGATTCTTTAACTCTGTATCAGACGTTTTCGGATCTCTATTACACGATAAATAAACTGTACAGTAGTTCATGCTGTTAAGAACGCATTTTTGGGCAAGAGAACTTTGAGATCTTCTGTTGCCCCCTCTGGTATTGTGAATCTGTGAATTTCAGCGGTGAAGCTCAGCGGCATGGCACGGGGCGAGTCGACGAATAGAAGTGGGCACTTTATTACTGCGTGGTGATAATATTAATAAAGGGTGGACAGAAAGATCGAGCGTGACAGTGACGTAGGTGTAACACAGTGTCTTCTGGATTGTTAGACGGTGTCCTCGCGACGATGACGTACGACCGGCCGTCGTATAATAAAGGGATCGATCTCCGTCGACGGCAGGGCAGGAGCCGTGAAATAATCCACAGGTGTACACGGTGGACCCGCCGACTAATAATATTTGCATAAACAGTTCTACAGGGCTCCCGCGAAGACAAGTTTAATTACGACGGTGGCGGCGGCGGCAGCTCTCCGAGACGACAGAGAAACGCTTTGAAAGCAATACACGCGGTCCAGTAATAATCGGTTCACAATCATAGAGGCGGAAGGAAGGTTTAGACGCGTACCGGATGTCTCTGCGCGGACATCTGTTATTCCGGCCGTCACTTCGCCTCGTATCGTAGTTCCTACCTGGCTCGTTTATCATCAGGATAGATATCTCGATTATGCCGGGTGAATATTGCGTCTATGTATGCGGGCGGGTTTATCAGCGCGCTGAATTTCAGCGGGATCGTCGCTTGATGGATCCATTCTGTTCCGAAACCACATCACCGCGAAAAATCGCTATCGAAAAGGCGCATAATTCAAGTGGAAAATCGTTATCTGCCAGGAAATTGCAGTCTCTCCCACCGTGTGCCGATCGAATGACTGGAATTCGCCATCGGGTTCGCCGGGCTGGGCCGGGCCGGACCAAATCGGACCGGGAGCACATAGCGTTCGCAAATAAATCTGTTTTTTTTCCCTGCCGTCGCGTGTCCCCTGTTCTGGTAAAGCTCCGAGTGCGTCCAGGTGCAAAAGTCGATCGTCGGGCGAAGAGACTCCACACGGGCCTCTAAAAGAATGTCCATCGAGCTTACGAGAAACCAATAGACGCTGTTTCTCCTTATAACATTCTCTTGGACGCTCCGCGATTCGACGGACTGCGGAATGGACGTGCCAAATTCCCGGAAAATACAGTTGGCGGTATAGAACGTGGCTGCAAGTCGGAACCGCCTGCTCGTCGAATAAGCAACCGACGAGACGAGGAAGCAACCTGATAACTCATTTCCCAGTCGATCGGGTAATTGAATTTCGGGATTTATTTTCTGATACCGAGGGGCTTCGCGGAAGACATTCTGATTTTTCTGGTTAACGATCGTCGGATGTGTTCTCCGGTTGTTTCGCGTTTGTTGGCAACCCCGGGTTCCATGGGCTGGAAAGGAACGGCGATAGGAAATCGATGGTCGATTGGTCCGGTCCACGAAGGCCGCCTAGACGACGGATAAGTACCAATTATTAGAGTTACCGGCACGTGTATAGTTCGTTACCCGATTAAGGTGGCTGAAAAGGAATCCGATAGGAATCCGATGAGCCTCGCCGACCGGAGGAAAAGCTATTACCTCTGCGGCACTGGCAAGTTACTGCTACACCGTTCCAGAACCGCTGTACAAATGTGCAGGCACACGGTTGCTTGACTGTAATATTACCTGGTTGTGGGTATCGACTGCGCTCGGACACAATGCGCCCGAGATACACACGGTGTCCCGATATTCGCGGCGCACCGACGAGAGCACATGGCGCGATTCTACATTGCAAAACCGAGTCGGAAACGTGCAATACAATTCTCAGTACGACTATCCGCTTTTCGAGAAAATACACGCGAGATGCGTAGAAACGACCCGCCATGTGATCGGGCACTTGAGAGTCTTCATCTTTCGTACAAAAAAATTTATTTTTCCACGGCTCAACTTTTTTTACGGAGAATCATCTGCCAATGTGCACCGCATACAAATCGATGCGATACTATTGCCGCTTGCCAGGTTCTCGGTAGAACTCTCTGTAAGACTCTTTCGAGGAGTTCCTACGGTAGTCGCACGTTTAACAGGGTGCAGAGAGTGAAAAAAGAAGCACCGGTTCAGGGGGATTGCAAAACTGTACGAAGACACAGCTCGAATTGCTCCTTACACCGCGGCAAGGCACGATGCCGTTCTACTTTAAAATTAGGAACGAAGTAGGAATAAAAGCAGTGCCAATGAAATAAACACGGGATCCTCGTGAGCCGCCCCGGGGCGTTCTCGAATTGTATCGCTCCCCGCAAAGCCTGGGGATGTAATTTCTTCCCAAACTCGCTGGTATTCGAGCAGTTCCGGTAAAACGACACTTCGTGCAACATTCTCGGTCGAGGAAATTCGCTCGCCGTCCTCCTCTGTCCCTTTCCGTTTCCACCCGGGGGGAACCTCCTCTCGCAATACTGTTTTCGCTTTCCCAGGACCTTTACGCCGCGTTTTAGGGTGCACGGACGCATCGGGGAGAACCGGAGAGATGCGTCGGCAAGATAATTTCAAGATATAACCGCCATCGGCGATTCCTCATTACCGGGGAGAACGACGGCAGATACTTTCGAACACGTCGAACCGAATTTAAATCAAAGATCGCTGGATGCTCGGACGCTTGGAATTCAACTGGAAATAATAAAGCTGAAAGTGTTTGTTCAGCATTTAGCGAGAACTGCGTTGTCAAGTAACCGACAATGAAAGTCGCGCGGGACACGTAAAGTTTCCGTGAGAGTCGACGCGCTGGAAATACTTCAAAGACAGGGGCAGTGAAATAAGTCTGACCACAGCTAAGAGCAGCTAATGGCGCAGCTCCGACTTGTTTTCCGAAGGTAGCTTTGCGCGAAGCTCGGCACGAACGTGGACGAGGAAGAGTTAAGTGTTTGAATGCAAACCGAGAGGACCACGAGGAAAGAGGACAATAATACTGCGTTTTCCCCCCCGGCGGACAGGGAAAAAGTCGAAAGGAAAGACAAAATGGCGTAGAAAGCTCGAAAGCGAGAGCGAGAGAGCGAGGGACGAGGTTTGAGCGGTTGTTTTATTATTGTCTGTAAACGGAGGATACCAGAAACGAGAGGAAAGGAGGGCAGTTATAAATCGTAACCCCGCATGAATAGCCGAGAGGAGCGTCGGTTCTTTGCGCTTTTCTGTTAAATTCGCTTCGAATGGTTCTTCCTCGAGCCTCGCTTCCTTCCTCCGTTCGCTCCTCGTTCCCCTTTCTTTCGCTGTTTCTCGGTCATGTGGCATGTCGATCCGCGAATCTGTAAAGGTGCCGAAGCGATATCACCCGGCCGGAAGATCGACCGAGCTTTTTCCCTCACACCTTTCTTCTGGCTATCGCGAATGACCTGGTTCGCGGCTTTCCGTGTATCGAGGCCATTCCCAAACCGACCAATATTTGCGCTCCGTGGGATTCTGTCGTTTACGCGCGATAATTGAACCTCCCTTTCCTCCGTCGCGATCTACAACCACGGAAGATTCTGAATTCTCGTTATTTTTATAGCGTAGTCGTTCTGTCGGTGGTCCGTGAACCCAGAGCGTTGGGAATCGAGGCTCGTCTAGCATGATCCTGCCGGAAGGAAGCAAAATGATTCGCAAAATCGTCCGGGAAAGCGTGTACGAGCCGACGTTAATCACTCGGGCGATCGACCGTCGAAAAAACGGCAGGAGTAACGAGACTCCGGGGAAGAAGATGCAGGATGATAATGCCGGGACGGGTGCTCGGCCGGCCGCTGGTGATTCCTAGGGGAAAAAGGGGCCAGAGAAAAAGGGAAATTCTCGAGGACGAGGTACGGCGCGGAGCAAGGTGGACGAGACCAACGGAGAGTAAGAGAGCGAAGGAGCGGCGGCGAGCGGAAGTGCGGAGCGAGAGGGAAGAAAGGAAGCGGCAAAAGGAGAAAACTGGGGCAACCGTTCAAAGGAAAGAGCAATCGGCTGCTGCGGTTGACGAACGTGACTTTGCTTTCCTCCCGGCCGGGAAACGAAAGAGGAAACGATCTTCTTCTAACGAGTCACGAGTCGCGCGCGGACCAGTTACAAGGACCCCTGATCATCCAGAAGGATGATCGTTTACCCGGACAAAAAACGGGCCAGCATCGCCTCTTCTCTCTTAATTTAAGTTGTTCCCTGTCCGTGTGAAGTGCCCCTCGCCCCACACCCCACCGGCCGGGTCCCCTCTGCCGAACACCACCAGGAAAACCCATCCGACGAGCCGTCGTTAATTTCATTACCGTCATTCCAGCCCTGGCTCCTTCGCGCTCCTGAACGCGACGGCGTTCTCGTTTTTCGTTGATGGCTCTCTTCCGCTTTCACCCTACTCCTCGACTGAAATTCGCTGATCCGGCCGACATCTCAAATCATAATCGCTGCGGCTCTCGTTCTCTCTCTCTCTTGCTCGCGCGACAATTATATCGAGAACCTTTCGACATGTCTAATCGCTTCACGGAACTCGCCCCCGAAAGATTCGTGGCGTTCCCGTCGAATCTCGTCGATGGTCTTTTTCTAAAAGAAAAAAAAGTTCACGTTCGTTAGACCGACGATAAAGTTCCCTCCGATCGCGATGAATCAGTTAAATTGATTCCTCTCCCTGAATTTGATACGTTCAGGACTCCATCTGGGACTCGGGAGTAACTTCTCTCGAGAAAGTTCTGCTTCCCAGGTCTGAATCATCTTCTGGTCCAAAGACGTAGGCACCAATTAGCGTATAAAAGCTGTTACTCAATTTACATTTGTCCGATAGCAAGTCTTGCAATCTTGCTGCTTCTCGCTAAATTCTTTGAACGTGTTCTCTTAGTAATATCGCGTATGATTTCATGGAGCAATATCTGTTTGTATTGCCGTGTAGATCGATCGACAACAAGGTGGCGCTTCTTTGTTGCTCTTTACTTTGTGTAATTATTCCCGGCGAGAGACGTTCCCGAACAATTTCGTTTCACGCGGTTCGCGGCTGTGGGTAATAGTCGCGTTCTTATTGGGAAGCGTTGCTCGATAATGAACCGACTCCCCTTATTTCATTAAACAAAGGGCGTCGATCCATTAGAAGAGTCTGGTTACTCGGCAGGAAGCAGAGATCGTTCCTATCTTTTTAACTCTCTCCCGGTCCCTCTCTACGGTCGAGTATTCCCCGGTTTTACTTCCTACCGCCCCTCGCGCGTTTCGCTATCACGGCGGACTAGTCGTTTGCTAGTCAATTTAATTACGGTCGACCTATCTATCCCTTTTAAAATGCGTCCGAGGGATTTATTTATTCGGAACCGGGGAGGAAACCGAATACCCGATACCGCACGAATTTACACAAAAGTTACCGGATCCCCCGACATTGTTTAAACTATTTAGTCAGAATATTGTTTTCGTCCGCTCGTTTTTCCGGGGAGCTCTTTAATCAGCGCTTTAATAAAAAAGTTCGAAGCAACGTTCGGACCGTTTATAAGAATAATAAGTCTATTTTCGCGATGAAAAGTTTTTTAATTAAAAATTCCGGATCATCGATACCAGCGTGCGTATTGTTCTTCGAGGTTTTAAAATTCGGTCCGTCCGTCCCGGAACAATGATGCGATTTAATAAAATATTTTTCGATGTACACAGGCAGTATAATATGTATATATACAGAGTGCCCCAAAACTACTGCGTTAAACTGAAATGGGAGGTTCCTTGGGTCATTTGAAGCGACATTTTCCTTAACAAAAATGGCGTCCGCGGCTTTGTTAGTATTTTTCGTTAGTATCTCCTAAACAAAGCCGCGGACGCCATTTTTATTAAGGAAAATGT